>PVKN010034308.1:0-11855 GCA_004027915.1 Capromys pilorides
GTAAGAAGACAGAGCATTCTCTTACAAATACTAACTTTTGTCAAAAATATGCATGAGATGTATGTCTTTATATTTTTTTATTCTATATAACTTCATACATATGGATGACAGATTGTACTTATAACTTGAGTCATTGTTTTGGTTTACTTTGTCAATAATTTTACATTCAGTTTAGTGACAAAGAAAAGGTTTTCTGAGTTTAAGTTGACATCTCACTGAACTAAATGAAAAAGATTCCAGAGTGTTTTATTTTGTTTTGTTTTTATATATTATGGCCGGCTCAGTCTGCCCTGGGAGTGGGGCTGGTGCAGCATATGGTGTTGGGGATCGAACTGTGGTCCCTGCTGTTGTCTAAGCTTGCCTAAGCAGGTGTTTTAGACTGCTGAGCCATCTTGCTAGCCCTTTATAGTTTTGCAAACCTAAAATAACACCGATGTCCTCATCTGGTCTTTCCAAACTCATCCTCTTCCACCTCACTCTAATATGTCTCCCACCACCACGGACTTCACCCTCTGCCCTCAGAAGTCATGTTCTGTGATACTCTCTGTTGTTGTCTATTCTAATCTATTCACTTGGAATGCCCTGTTTTCTTTTTTTCCTGGCAAACATCTTTTGGCCCACCACATGCTGTCTGATCTAAAGAAATCACCTGGAGAAAATTCATCTAATTTGCAGAGCTGAGATAAACGTACCTCATCAGAATTCTTCTATTATAGCACTTACTTTCCTATGATTAGTTGCCCTCCTCACTAAATGTGAGCACCTTCAACCTTTTTCAGGATCTATAATCATGTCTGGTACACACTAGGTGCTTAATAAAAATTTGATGAATCAATCAATCAAATGGACAATGCAGTTTACCATGCTAGAATATTGACATGCTCTTGGAATCACCAGACCAGTAATTCATGGCTGAAGTATTTGGGAATATGTCAACAAAGCTGAGAAACTAGGAGAAAAGTTGGGAAGAAATTAGCTGAGAACAAAACACAGCTCAATTCACAGTGTGGCTTGTGGAAGGGCAGAAGTTCCTATTTTCAGGGAACCCACAGAAACAAATGGGTGACTGCATCTCACTGCTGCTTGGCCTCAGTGATATAGATACAGGAAACACGGATTCCACAAACCAAGACAAGTGTTTCTGCTTTACTTTTAGAAGCCAATATGAGCTGTGAATATCCTCACCTTTATCACTTTCCCCTTAACACAGGAAGAATCATAGCAGAGTTCCAGATTATCCATGGTTCTAATGACAAGGACCAAAATTCAAGTCCCCCTTTTTTATATACCAACCTTTCTTTCATTAGAGCAAAACAAAATAAAGCAAACTTGGAAAATCAGATTTGTTTCTTTAAATACAACTTAATGTAATAAAAATCAGCTCAATTCTCTGAGTTTATTTTAAAGACACAGGAAGCAGAAATATTCTGTGAACACAAAAGTTCCCAAGCTATCGTAGCACATTTTCTATACTTTAACTGATATTCAGGCAGAGGAAACATTTCTTATTGGCTTCATTAACAATCTCTCGTGGGATATGTGGCCAGCCCCAGGTGAACCATATGATATTTATAAGTGTGGTACAAGAATGATTCAGAATATTAAGGCAAAAGAGATATGTCTTAGTTCCTTTAGTATCATCTTGTATACAGAATGTAAAATAAAAATGAACAGTGAGAGAGCAGACTTGCCAAAATGTGAAGGTTGTTTGCAATGGAGAGGAGAGAAAAGATTTATCTAATTTGCCCTCCAGATGTGGCAGAATTCCAAGTCACTTGGAATAAGAACCTGCAATGGAGACAGACCGTGTGTGTCCCCCTAAACACTCTAACTCAGTGAAGTTGAAATGGCTATTGTCCCTGATGATAACATCAACTGTTTATGGTTCTGTTTTATAGCAGACAGTTTTCTTTCTTCCTGCACTGAAAAACCTCGCACATTAATAAACATAAATGAAAAATATTTCTGGTCTAAAATTAAACCCTATAGGGTTGGTGGATCATTAAACCCCACTTACAGACTCTTTCCTTGGCCTAATCTGAAGTTGTCATGAGAATGTTAATTTTTTAACTCCAAGCAAGCATCTCAGTTCAATTTCTTTGACAGAGACCTCCAGAGACACAGAGGGAATGAAACATCTTAGCAGGGCTGGCCTTGGTGCTTTTTATGCCCCAAGCAAGCAAACAAGAATAAGATTACAGTGGCCCTGAATGGAATCAAGAATAGGAGAAAGGTTTTCTCCCCACACCAGAGACCTCCTGAAGAAAACGAACTGTAAGATGTGATCTGTACTGGGGATACCACTCTATCCCTGCTAAAGGTCCTGTGATTTTCCTCTGCATCCTGAGCACCAACACCGGAAGATACAGTGCCTGAACTTCTGTTTCTTCCTTCACATGAGTAACTGCCTGCATTTGACTTGGGGGAGCTTCAGGCACCCTAGATTCATTGACAGAAGCATAGAAGATGCCAAGGGCTGCTTCAAGCTGAGCCTAAAAGTTTTATATTTTATGAAGATAAGTAAATGGCTATTACCTGTTTACTTCAATATTGATAAAGGGAAGCCCCGTGGCCCCTTTGCACCTGTTAATATTGCTCCTTGTACTGATGTGAGCCGCGCAGCTGCTCATTTCAATTAGCCCAGGGCCAGTCTTGGCATTTACCCACGGCAACAATACTACACAAAGAAGCACCCTGTGCATTTGCGCTGGCAGCTGTCCAAGTCACACTGGGCTCCCGCACATTTTACCAACCTGTCTCCATGAGTGCCAGGTCTTACTGGACATGTAAGTCCCTCAAAACTAAAGGAATCTTTCTTTTCACTTAATGCCTTTTTCTTACTGTTCTTCTTTCAAACTCCATTTTTTTTCTTTGCTCAGCCTTCATTGCATTTCTTTCTGTCTCTATACAGGTTGGCACTTGTTTTAGCTCTCTCTTTATAGCAAGAGTGACAGAGTATAAATCAACACAAGGAAAGGAAGACGTTGATCCTTAATGGTCAAACAAACAAACAGAAATAACTAAGAAGGGACTGCCCAGCCAGTATCCTTTTGACTTTCATATTAAATTTATTTTCAAAATTAGATCCTCTGGCTGGAAGGGACTACTGACTCCCGGGCTCTACCTCCCCACTAGTGCCATCATTTAGAGATGTGGTGGCAGGATGGGGACAGCCTACACGCGGTGATGAAAACCTCTACTTCTACTTCTTTCCCACATTGTCATTAAAAGCACCACCACTCTTGGCCTCTCTTTTCTGGACACCATCAGACATTACTTCTCCACATAAGTTATACTGGCTGTGCCCTTTTTATGACACGCCTGAGAGCTACTTAGAGGCATTTCTTTATTCACTTTCCAAGTCTTCTCTGTTGCTAGTACAAGAAATTTATCACTAAGTGGGCAAAAGACCATGTTCTTCCTTTAATTGAAGTTCTAATTTTTCTAGAAGAAATCTGATGTATGTTCAGGACTGGAAAAGTTCCTTTATTCAGATAAAGAGGGGTAGGTACCTTCAAAACTACATACCTGTTACATTACCCACCATCTGTGGCATATGCCCTGGCCCCTGGTAGAGAGTTATTTTCTTTTGCTTGGAGATGGACAATGCACGAGCTCCCTGGATCTGTCTTGTGTCTGTGTGGCCATCTGGAACAACATGTCCAGGGCTAGGCAGACATGTTTACCATGCCTTCACCATCTCCATAAATCGGCCTCCATGGGTAACTTCTATCCCATTTGCCAGGAGATACATCTGCAGACAATCTCATTTTTCAGTTTGAGTGTTTACACATTTAGTAAGCGGGCAGATTCTATAAAACTCCAGTATCTGTATATATTTGTTTTGCTGTCAAGTTCCCTGTAGTTTTTGTTTGTTCAGGGACTGAGTTTGTAGCAGGTGTTTGGAACAATTAGCAGAGGCAGGGAAACCCACAGTGGGCAAAGGGTGGAAGGACATAAAGCAAAGCTTGACATTTTAAAATAACAAAGACTCTTCAAAGCAGGGCTTAACAAGTGCTGATTAAACTACAGCAATGGCATCCTGTTTACTATACTTGCTGTTTGAATATGTGCCTTTGCTATATAATGTTGGACCAAGTATCAAAACATCACTTCCTATTAGTACCTTTTACATGATTTCTAGCTTTATTACTTAAAACTATATACAGTAGTGCTAGAAAAGTGACACATGTATCAAATCTGTCTACACAAATGACAAAATCAGTTCATTCTTTCTGCTCTGGGTTGTAAAAATGCCCAGACAGAAAAAACAAGCAGGGATGCTCTGAGAGCGGCTGCTATTTGCAGAGACTTGTCATCCGATGGAAGGAGCCTTTTTGCTTCTTTGTGGGTGACTAAGATAGTTAATTGGAGCTATGTCAGAGAGTTTTTTCCTATCAAAGCAGTTTGGGGGAAATTATATTTATTTGGATAGTTTCACACTTCAAGTTTTGATTTCATTAAAATCAGCATGAATTTACAATTATAGATTTTCTAACTTATTCCATAAGCATAAGTGCCAGCTCATTTGTATCCTAACAAATGACACAAACCCAAACACTTTGCCTAGAGAAGAACAACTGGTCTAAACTCCCATTTTAATCAGTTAATGAAAGAGATTCAGGGCTAGGCATATAGCTCAGAGACATAAGTGCCTGCCTGGCAAGTACAAGGTCCCGAGTTTGATCCCAGGTACAAAAAACAAAAACAGAAATAAAAAAAAAAACAAAAACAAGAAAAACAAAGAGGTTCAAACATTCATGAACCATTACTTACATGGCAGATACCACTAAGTGTGAGGGCTATTTCGGTGAGATTTTCCCACTGAAAAAGAGAAATTCTGATCATACTTGTGAAAAATGTATACTAAAATTTACAAAATATAGTACAATAATTGGTAAAATTAGTGCATACCAGTTATTCCCAGATGAAAAAGCAATACTTAATTCTGCTCGTGGGACCAAAATGACCTTGCACTTGCCAGGCAAGTGCCTATTCCACTGAGCTAGCTCCCTGATGAAAATGTAACATTTTTCCTTAGTATTAAAGCATCATTTGAGAAGGCACAAAGTCATTAATTTCTCTTTGGGTGCTCAAGTTAGCAGACTGTCACTAGGTTACTAGTAAATATACCCACAAGTTCTGAAGAACATTGAGTCATCTATCTCTAATGTGAAAAATGGGGTTTTAGTTACTTGGGAAAAATCAAAGTCATTTCCCAAGAACTGGAGAGCAAAAGGGGCAAAATAAAATGAGACAATGACAAAAGAAATTGTTTATAAAGTATCACTGAAGGGAGAAGACCCAGAACAAAGTTGAAAGTACCCTGGAATGAGTAGCCATATCTAAAATGAATGATGTTAAGTGGATTAATGAATGGTTTAGAGTTGAGATCAGTTTAAACCTCTTCTTGTCTCCCTGAAGGATCAAGGCTAAGAGCTCTCAATGATTTTCATCTTCTCAAAAGTAAGTCTAATTACCTGGAAGTTTTCGGCAAGTAGTTGATTACTTCTCAGGCTGGTCCAGTTTCAGATCTTAAAGCAAAATGGTAACCCAGGCCCTAATCCACGTTGCTGCTCTTGGAGGCCTCATACTCCTATTATTCACATCCACTGTCATATTCATTCAAGTCTAGATGTCATCCTAGGTCAACAGATATCCACAGAATAGGCCTCATGAAACATTGTTAAGATTTCTTTCAGCAAGACAATGAGAAAGGAAAGCTATCGATATCCCACAAACACTACACAACACAACAGGACTGGACTGTAGAGCACGACAAACATTCAATAGGTGGAACTTCATTTTAACAAGAACTTTGGCCATACTGTTTTGTGTATGACATTTAACTTCTCTGGAACTCAGATTTATTACTTTTACAAAATGAGGTGCCATAATTTTTAAAATCCTTGTCAAAAATTTCATTTATCTATAAAATAAAGACAATGGTAGCCATGCACAGAGTTTCAATGAGAGAATAAATGATATTTAGCAGACTTTAAAAACTTTAACAAAAGCTCAGTAAATTAAATGTATGTATCATAATTATTGGATTAGGTCTATGAACTAATTATTGTCAAAACTACTATACAACTATACTATGACTATGCTACATGTATATATTTAAAATACATATCAAAAATATAAAAAGCTATGTTTTCAATGGTTGGGTTTGTACAGTAAATTTAAAATATATTGGAAATGAGGATGGAAGCATTGCCATTAAAAAATATCTTGAAGGAGGGTGGGAGTGGAGTGCCATGGTACAGTCTCTGTTTAGTATTCAAAGCTTCTACATTCAATCCCCAGCACCAACAAAGCCAAACAAAAAATATCTTAGAACTCTAAGATGACTTAAACAAACTGACCATTACTATTTAATGAGTTCCTGAAATCAGCAGAACAAGTTACACAGGTTTGGCGCCCCCTCTGTTTGTGTGCACCTGTGTCTGATTGGCCTGAACTTGGAGTTGAACTAAGGTAGTTATCACAATCACAGGAAGCTGTTTCCCACACCTGGGATTGAAAACCATAATTGCTTGGTCTCAATCACCATTAAGGAGCTCGATATTTTCCTTTAGCTCCTCCAAGTTGCTCAGATCTTAAGGAAATGTACATTCAAAGGGAATACAGTACTTTCATTTCTAATTGTTTTCTTTCACACTTTTGGAAAAAAACAATTTTTCAGCTGACAAATTAACAAAAAGCTCTAAACCAAAAAATATTGCAATATGATTCATAAATATGTTGACCTAAACTGATGTTTATAGGCATAGTTGCTAATTTGTAAATTGTTGTTTACATGTATAGTTTATATAGTCTCCTATGGGCAGAAAATTTAATTCCTCACTGTTTTTCATTAAACTCATCCTTGTCTCTCGTGCCAGCTAATAAAAGTACAAAGACACTTGAATGAATTTCAGCTGATGGGTTCTTTAATAGTAACTTAAAGCATGAACTGAAGAAACAATCAAAATTTTTGTAAGGCGCATGTTCAATGATTACTGTATCCTTGCCTGGGAAGAACCTGTATCTTAGTAGGATAAGACATATGATATGTTTCTGTAAGGTAGTGAAGCCGACTAACAAAACAATTAAAGCATATGGTATCAAAATGAAAATTGTTTTTACAAAGCACTACCTCACTAGACTATATGCTTGTTCTAGCAATGCTGACATAATACAGTGAATTTTGAGATCACTGTACCTACAGCTGTATTCACAGTCAATGCAAAGTCAAGGCATGGAAGGTAGACATTTACCTAAAAAAACTAAGCTTCTAGAATTGATTATGCATTTTCATTAGAAGAAAGCCTGAAATTTAACCTTACAATGGATATTTGTGTTATTCTAAATATATCGGAATAACTAAAATACAACTGTATGTCCTTCTCATAACATGTAGTTATGAAATAAACCAGAAAGCACTGGCAGTAGGGGCATAAAGGCAGTGACAACTGACTGGCTTTAGGTTAGTGACTCCTTTGTGAGTGGCAATGGCACAAATCCTTCACAGGAGGGGTTAAATCTGGGGAACAATTTTGCCAATAGATACAGATCAATGAGTAGGCAACATTGTAACGTCATGAATTATATATTGACACTTAAATATTTCTTTGAACTCCTAACTTTACTGATGAAGGAACCACCAAAGAGATGCTATGACTTTCTCAAGGAAATTCAACTCAATAACAATGCAAAGATTACGCTTACAAATAGTCCAGGGCTGTTTCACAATTGTAGGGATAACATCTCTCTGTTTCATCAAATCCAGAAGTGGTTGGGTGTATGCAATAGAATGATTTTGTTTCCTGGAGTAGTAGAATGGGCATATTGTCTCACTATCAAAATCAAACGTAGAAGTACATTCTGCTAATAGCTTTCTTTTTGTTTTGAATCCTACTATAAAATATTACATATGACTTTCAAACTAAAAAATGTCCTGTTTGTATTTTATTAACCTCTAAATAATTATGACTATGTTCAGGAAAAGTTATAGAATGACGAACAGTTAACATAATATTGCTAGTATGAGGAATGTGCATAAATGCAAGACCGTCCTGAGATTTAGCTTCAGTGTCTTAAAAAAAAAATGACTTTCGAAGGCCAGGTTTTTCTAGGTGGGAAGCATTTTTCTTATCGCCATCAGCACACTCACAACATCCCCATCTTACTGCCAAAATAGAGATGAAGCAGCTAACAGGGCGTGATTGCTATAAAGAACCCCCCATATTGAGCTAGAAGGAGATTCTCCCAGGGAAAATCATTTTTTCAGCTTGTGTTATGAAGGGGTTAATTATGAGACCTGAGATAAGGTGTTTGTACACTCAAGCACTTCATCAAGCATGGAGCCAGGAAACAAGGAGAACAGATGAAGGTGCTAGGGATAATAATGATGGCAAGTAATGATTTCCCTAGAGGTGAGCTGATTTATGGCCACGAGCAAAGAAAAAGGGCCGGAAAGTACTATAACATTACCTTAGAGTACTTAACAGACTCAAAAGCAGTAACCCCATGTCAAAAAAGGCCCATCGCCGGGCTCATTTTAGGTAAAAGAGTTATGCCAAAGTACAAGAGGGGAATGCAAAATTCACATATGAAATTAAACAGCTGAAAGGTATGATTTAACAATGCTCAAAACTCAATAAGCCAAAGATAAACAGCAAATTAGATGACTCAATGTCAGGAGGAAAAAACATCTTCCATCGATCCCATCGTCAAAAATTAATCTGCCTGAGAATGCCCTCTGCTCCAATGCCCGAGCTGATGAAGAGTGGAGGAATAGAGTAAAACCTATGTACCGGCGCTTCACCTTCAGGCTAGACCCTGATTACAATCTCCTGTGAGACAGTTCAGCATGAAGCGCCTCTCATGTTGGGACTGCAAAATTAAATTGCGATCAATACTTTACAAAAATAATTGGGGAAAAATGTTCAGAAGTCGGAGCTGCACTGTGTGGCCACAAACATATGAAAGTTATTTTTTTCCCCTACCTTTCTGGGGGTTATTCTTCAGGATAGAGCAGTTCAAAGGTGTCTCTTGACAATAGTGTTCCTGGAATGGATTCGCTCATCTTGTTAGGGAATTTTAAAAGCAGAGGAGCATTTACAGCTTACCAAACGTGGTGTCTTATTGCTGCATTCTTGCTTCCTTTCTTTGGACTGCTGAGCTAAGCCCCTAACTTCTTGACTTCTCTCACTTTGATGTTAATTTAAATTTCTTTGCAAATTATTTCTCATCACTATAGAGAAAACACAAAAAAGTTATATTTCAACAAAATGAAAGATACCCCAACTCTACACATACACATCCACTTGTCCAGACACAAGATTTGATAGATTTTTGAAAACTGTACTGAACATTTGATTCTGAATCCTTCCACACATTTAAATGCTGAACTCTGTAGTTAAATTTAGGTAGAATGTATTGAAGCAAGCTCTTTGCTGCCTTAAGCAATGTTTATTATTCAGCTTTTCCTTCGTCTGCCTCTGAGTAAGTCCTTATTTTTGGCAAAGATTTACTTTTTAATCCATAAAAAGAGAAGGAAGTGGAAAATGTAAATGCTGAGGGGAAATTCTTGCTTCTTTATAAGTGGTCATTTTTGCTTTTGTTGTATAGAAAGTCCAAAATATTGTACTTTTGCAGTTGCATTTTTTTAGAATCAGTATAGGTCTTTCCAGACTTACCTGTAGTCCACTTATTCTCGCAAGACAATCTCTTTTTTCCCCACGTGAATCATTTGTTACAACCTCATTCACACATGCAGGGGAATTAACCAGCTGCATTAAGAACACACCATCCAAACCCTACTGAAGCGGGTGGTAGGAAACTAGCCAAAGGGGAGTGGACCAAGGCAGAAATCAATGGTTTGCTGTCATCTTGGGAGAGGGGACATATTGAATGATGTCCTGTAGGGCACAGTGACCAGGTGAAGGAATTGGAAGTGTGCTTATTAAGTGTGAAAATGAACCGGCTTTGGGCCAGATTGCAAACACTAAGAGCAAAGTGATCTTTGCTCTAGAAAATGACAATAATCTCAAGAATCAGAGTGAGTGAACCACTGTTGGGCACTCTCCGTGAAACAGACATTTAATTAGGATAATTTAATTAAGATAAATTTCAGGTTTAAGTCAGTTTCCTTCTGCCACTCTACTTGTTCTTCAACAACTTTTTGCATTGTTGTGCAGGTCAGAAAATAGAACAGAAACTTGTTTTCTTAAGATTTTTACCCAAAGTAAGCATAACAGAGATGAGAAAGAAAATGCAATGGGATGGGTGTGGCATGGACACTCACAGACAACCCGAAGCACACCTCTACATGTGCCACAGTGCCCCACACATTTTACCCTTCGATCACTGTGGAGTGTATTTCCCCTTGGCAAGTGATGGGTGTGTACTCACTCAGTGCCCCAGGATTCAGTCCAGCTACCTAATCTCAGGGAAACATTTCCCACATCTCTTTCACTCCGTAAGTCGTATCAGAGCTCTGCTCACATATGTATTGCACCATACATTATATTAAAATCAGTATTGCTTTCCTGACTAAATTGTGACTTTTCTATAGCCTGGTCTTTGTGTTGAAACATGTTCATGATATATAAGGAAAATATATATGTGGAATAGTGGTACATGCATAGCTCACATCTTTTTAGTGTCCCTTCCTTTCTTCCTCTCCCTTCCTCTCAATCCCCTGCATCTCCAGGTCCTCTTCCCACATACACAAAGTCAATGCCCCTTTCTCTCTTATCTTTCTTTTATTTTGTTTTGAATTTGTGTATACTTTGGGGTCCTCATAGAAAAGAGCTGTGGTAGTTAACCTTCTGTGATTTACTTCATTTAGTATTATAAACTCAAGATTCAGCTATTATGAATTCCAATATTATAAACATGGGTATGCATGTAGCACCATAATTCACTTCCTTTCTACTAGGTGAATAGAAAGGAAAACTAGAATAGCCAATCAGAGAGTAGCTAATCAGAAAGTGACAGGGCCTTGCTTATATCAGAGCTCTCAGGCCATCTATTTTAATGCCAGCTACTGCAGTGCTCTCTGGTGCTTTGGATCTAAATGATACCAACCTGTGATGTGGGTTGTTAACCTTTTTCTATATATGTGATCTACTATAGCTTGATGCTTTTAGAAAAATGGTGGTAGATGTTTTAGATCTTTCAGTGATACAAAAAGCTCCCTGTAGCACACATACCATAGGTTTGTCTCCACTGTCCTACAGTTAGTCACTATAAATTGCAGCTAGATAAACTAATTAAATATTAAGTCAGGCACAATACCAAGGAAGACTGAAGTGTCCGTGATAATGGCAACCATAAGTCTATGCACATGTATTAGGTCAGGCACTTTATATATGATATTACCATTCTTTGAGACAGTGTAAAAGATATTACTGGTCCCATTTTACAGATGAGAAAGCTGGGACTTAGTAATGAAGGAAGAGCTTATCTGAGGACACCTGTCTAGCAAGTGATAGCTAAGTGCAAACACAGTTACACTGGTCCCACAGCTGTGTGAGCTCTTTCTGCTCTGACACATTGCCTCTGAATTCCTGAAATACAAAGTGACATTAAAACTAGAAAAGTTTGCCATGAGTCACTTTGTACAAATCATATGTGACTTATCTACTCAACTGGAAACATATGAGAATCCCCAGTTTAGCCTGGCTTCTGACATTATTCCTGAAGCCACTCTGATACAGGTATTCTCTAATGAGTCAGGTATTTGCATCAATCTTGGCTCTCTATGAAGGAGATACACCCTCTGTAGTGTAAGTCTCTGTGGGCTTTAGTTAAGGCTCTGGAGATGGTCACAACCTAAGCTACCTACTTCCTGCTAAAAATCA
>PVKN010034309.1:0-11857 GCA_004027915.1 Capromys pilorides
TCAGGGGTGCCTCGGCCGCATGGGACCTCCCAGAGCACGGCCAGGCAGGCCCTTGGGTCAAATTCACATGGGCCCTGCATGGACACTGCATAAACACTGAATAGATTAAGCCCTCAAAACTGTGGTCTCCTCAAGGGCAGAGATGATACTGCTTACACAGCAGCCCACCCTCCCTTCCAAATCCATTCACAATGCCAACACCAAGGGCCCTTGTAGGGCTCCTTCTCAGCACTCTCGCCTGGCTGGTGGGAGGACCTTTACTTGCCTGCCTTTACGTCTTTTGTTTCCTTGCCTTTATAGCTTTTAAATAAATTTGCTTGGACCCCACATGTTCTGTTTGAGGGTTCATTCTTCATCACCATGAGACATGATCCTGGGGTTTGGTAATGGACTTAAAGGAATATATCACACTAAGAAGATTTCAGCCAACTGTTAGGTCCACATACGTTGCTCAAAATGTGGCAGTTGCTGTGGAAGGACAGATTCACAAATTAACATTACAAAGCAACAAACCTCACATCTTTGATGACATCATCCAAGCTGCTGAAATAAAGCAGCAACTGCTTTTTCTCTGAATATCTTACTATGGGAGATAGTAGAGTCCTAATTGTTCAAACCACTTTTCATTGGGTAGTCTGTTATTTGTAGACAAAACGATGCAAGGGATGCTTTCTATTCTTGATTAAGCCAATTTTTGCTTTAGATTTTCTAGTATCAAAAAGTAAGGAATCCTGAAACGCACCATTCAATGGGTTCAGCAAATAAGGCTGCTCCCCCCGACAGGAAAGACTGGGTGGTCTCACAAAAACCCAGAGCCAAGAGTGTCATGGGATGATGAAGTCGAGAGAGCTGATTGGACAAACTCCGTTTCTTCTTCTTGGAAGATGAACCATCTGGACCACCCTCTAGTTAAAAGGAGATGACAATGAGGAATTACAAAGGCCATCTGGTAACTAGGGCTTAATGATGGCCACTCGGAGTGGAGAAATGCAGGAGAATTTGAGATTGTAGGGACTGTGTCCCGTGGTATCAACAGTCTACGCCATGGAGCTGGGGAGATAGCTCAGTGGTTTAAGCACCCACCTGGCAAGCCCCAGGTCCCAAGTTCGAACCCTTGTGTTGTTCGATCCCTGCTATTGTTCTATCTCTGTACTGCATGCTGTGCTGGCCCCAAAACCAGCACACGCCCATAATCCTAGCACTGGGGAGGCTGAGATAGGAGGACCATTATGTGTCTGAACTGCATAACAAGACCTTGTATCTAAATAAACAAATTGGGCTGGTGAGATGGCTCAGTGGTCCAGAGCACCTGTGTTAGAAAGTTTAGGCAACGGCTTGATCCCAGGCACCACATGCTGCGCCAGCCCCACCCCCAGGGAAGGCTGAGCCAGCTATAACACGAACAAATAAATGAGATTTAAGAAAAATAAAACAAAATTTGAAAAATAAATAAATTTTTTTTTGTTTTTTGTTTTTAAACAAATTAAATATTAAATTAAATCAAATTAAAAAACAGTCCATGCCAGGCCTAAGCTGTTAACAGGTCTCTTGCAAAATCAAATGGGAAGACAGGTAAATTCTTTTTTTTTTTTTCTTTCTTCCTTTTTTTTTCTTTTCGTTTGCTGAACCAGGGATCAAACTCAGGACCTTGACTTGCCAGGCAGGCACTTGTGCCCCTGAGCTATCTCCCCGGCAAACAGGTAAATTCTTTAAGTGGAAAAAAAAGTTTGTAATAGTGTTGACAAAATCACCTCTAAGGAAGACAGCAGACTACAGCACGTGGTCTGGCTGGCCACCCAGTTGCCAAGCACAGTCCAACAGGCCTGACTTACAGCATCAGCTGTGTCTATTGTGACAGTGTCAGGAACATGTCACATGATATAGCTCGGTATTCAGCGCGTCGCTCAAGGAAAATTCAGAACGCTGGGTGGAGATGTCGGAAGTGATGAAAACCTAAGCTTTCGCTAATGCTCCCGTGAGTCCGTGATGACTGTTACAAGCTAACTTGAGTGGCTCCATTTTGTACTGCCTTAAGAGCTGCTTGTCCTTAGGCTCACCTCACCCATGCTATAGAATGTGCTAGGCTCTTTAGAGACTAAATAGGACCCCAGGTGCTTCAACACTCAAACTGGGAATTGACAACCCTTGCACTAGTTAAAACAAGACCTCTTCACCAGAACAAACAATGCCTTTGTTTTAGTTTAGCCCAAACTCTGAGATGACCAATACTTCGCATTTCCCTTGTTGTAAGACAACTCTGATTTTCGATTTTCGCTCTCTGTAACAAGCTTTGTCCTTGCGGAAAGCTGACTCTGCTCTTGGTAACAGACCTTGTGATTGCCGCACTACAAAAACCTTGTTCTCACCATAAATTTACAATATCTCTTCTTCCTCCCTGACCCTGGTGCCAAATGTCCTTCCTGATTACATACAGAGCAGGCTCTGAAACATCCCCTCTCCCTCCCTAACCCAGGTGCCAAATGTTTTACAAAGTTCTTCTCTCTAATCAAAGACAGATTCCCCTTTTCTCCACCGCACCCCGTGATTTCCCTTTAAATATCTTTGTTCCCTCTCAACTAATGCTTTTCTATTCCCCTGACCCACAGGGGAATGAAGGCTGCTGAGCTCAGCTAATAAGAAGCGCTACAAATTTTTGCTCTTGGGTCTTTGTTTTCATCGCCACATGCAACATTTGTCCTGTTTCTTTTCTTTTCTTTTTTTCCCCGGTACTGGGGATTGAACTCAGGACCCTGTGCTTGCCAGGCAAGCGCTTATTCTTACTGAGCTATCTCCCCAGCCTCTGCGACATGCAACATTTGGGGGCTCGTCCAGGATCCCTTTAATGGGACTGCCCCAGACTCTATTCCTTGTGCCTATGAGGAAGATCTGGACTGGTCTCTTTCTTCTGGTGCCTGCAAGTAACTTCTTTCTTTAGTCTTTAACTCTTTCTCTTCTTTGGGTGCTTTACACCACTTAGCCTTCTGGCATTCATCTCCTTTGGGTGCGCTGCACCGTTTGGCCTTCGGGCATTTGTTTCCTCTCCTTTGGGTGCACCATTTGGTTTTGAGTCTGTAGACACTGTTGGACGCAGCATAAAGGTGTCTCAGGCTGCCTGGCCCGAGATGTCGCTCCAGATGTTGTTACTACTACGTTCTGGGATCTACGATCCCAGAGACTGTAGATTCGGATGTTCATTGTTTGTCTAGTCTCTCTGTAACCCCTGTCAGTGTCGGCATCTAAAATGGGTCAGTCTGCTTCTTCCCCTGTGTCTCCCTTGCAACTGGTGCTTGACCATTTTAAAGATTTCAGGAACTATGCAAAAGGATTTGGAGAACCGGCTTATCCCGGAAAACTTAAAACTCTTTGTGAACTAGAATGGCCTTCTTTAGGGGTCTCTTGGCCCCTGGAGGGCACCTTTAACCTTTCTGTGTCTCAACAGGTCCATAAGATCATTTTTTGGCCCCCTCGGGAGCCGCCTGCCCATCCAAACCAAATCATCTATATTCAAGTCTGGATTGATCTTCTCCAGGACCCACTGCCCTGGATTAAGAAATTTAACTCAAAAACTAGAGGGAGCATTGCCACCTCAGCTCCCATAATTGCAGCTGTAAAAGCTAAGATTAAACCCACCTTGTCATACCTCCCCACAGAGGATTCACCCCCTCCTTGCCGACCTCCACTCTATCATCCTACCTCTCCGGAGGCCCCTTCTCTGGCCCCCTCCCCCCCTCCGAGTCCCCCTTGCACTTGGAGCCGACCCCTTTACCCTCCTCTCCCTCCTGACTCCCATCCCCCCCCACTTCACCGACCCACGCCCCATCCTTCCTCTACGTGAGGCTCCTCCCTCCGATCCCTCTCAAACCCCTTTCTTTACCTATGTCCCCTTTTCAACTATCGATCTCTATAACTGGAAACATCAAAACCCCCCTTTTTTGAAGGACCCCCAGGGGCTCATCATTCTCTTAGAAACTATTTTTCACACCCACCGACCCTCTTGGGATGATTGCCAACAACTCTTGCAGACACTTTTTACTGCAGAGGAAAGAGACCGAATCTGGACATTGGGTCAAAAACTCATCCTTGATCCCTCCAGAGAACCAACCTTTGATCCTGTGCGGCTGGACTATGTCTTCCCCTTGACCCGCCCTGACTGGGCCCTAATACGGACCGAGGTAAGGAGGCTCTCGACCCGTTTCGCTAGATTTTCCTGATGGCCTTAAAGGCCACCACTCAGCTCGCAAGCCTACAAACTTGTCTAAGGTGACCAAGGTAAGACAATTGGCTACTGAGTCCCCCTCTAACTTTCTAGAGCAGCTCCAGGAGGCCTATTGCATTGACCCGGAGGCACCAGAAAATAGACGAGTGATTAACATCGTGTTTGTCTCTCAGTGGGCCCCTGACATTAAACAAAAATTACAAAAGTTGGAGGGCTTTGAGGGAATGCCACTTAGCCAGTTGTTAGAGATAGCTCAAAAAGTCTTTGACAACCGAGAAGACCCCCAAGACAAAAAGCTAACCAAGATTCTGGCTGTGCTGGCCGATGGACATGCAAAGACAAACCAGCCCTCTGGCCCTTCCCCGAGTCAGAACCTGTCAACTGTGGAGGAAAAATCTACCCTAGGCAAAAATCAATGTGCTTATTGTAAGGAAGAGGGACATTTGAAGAAGGATTGTCCCAAACTCAAGACAAGATTGGCACAAGAAAGCCCTCTTGGAAAGAGACTGAGACTGTCAGGGTTCTGAGGCCCCCCCAACCCCACGTAACTCTGACTGTTGGGGGGCAACCTGTGGACTTTCTTGTGGATACTGGAGCTACCTTCTCAGTGCTCCAACATCCCTTGGGTCCCTTATCTAAAAGGACCACTACCATCCAAGGAGCTACAGGATCAACTAAACAACATCCTTGGACCCAATCTATCATGACTCATTTAACAAAAGACTCTCTTACTCCACCAGAATGCCCTTACCCCCTACTGGGTAGAGACTTGTTACATAAACTACAGGCACACATCAGTTTCTCCAGGGGTGGTCCTGTTGTTAACTTCAAAGGCATTACAGAACCCCCAACTAAGATTTTGGTTACATGCCCTATCACTGAGGGCTATCTTCTGCTAGGTGATGAGACCATTCAAATACCTCCCAAGCAGCTGCTATTGTCTGCCCTGATGTCAGAAATTTCTGAAGTTTGGGCCGAGACCAACCCACCCGGCTTGGCCACTAACCAGCCCCTAATGGTCATAGAATTGTTCCCTCATACTCCCCCAGCCAGATTGCGTCAATATCCTGTCAGTTTACAGGCTCAGATGGGCCTTGCTAAACACATCAGCTGCTTCCAGGACGCTAGTATTCTTAGGCTCTGCAAGTCTCCCTGGAATACTCCACTGCTGCGCATCCTAAAGCCAGGCACTTAGGACTACCAGCGGGCTCAAGATAAACAAACGGGTGACTACCCTCCACCCAACAGTGCCCAACCCTTATACTCTTCTGAGCCTGCTGCCTCCAGATTGGACCTGGTATTCAGTACTCAACCTCAAAGATGCCTTCTTTTCTCTTCCCGTCGCTCCAGTAAGTCAATCCATTTTCGCTTTTGAATGGATGGATCCAGATACAGGAGATACCGGTCAACTTACATGGACTAGGCTCCCACAAGGTTTTAAAAATGCTCCCACCCTTTTTGATGAGGCCCTTAGTCGAGACCTCCTGGATTTCCGAGGAGACCACCCTACAGTGACCGTTCTTCAATATGTAGATGATGTGTTGCTGGCTGCTGAAAATTCTGACATCTGCCTAGAGGCTACTCGTGATTTGTTAAAGACCTTGGGAACCTTAGGCTACCGAGTGTCTGCTAAAAAGGCTCAATTGTGCCAGCAATAGGTGACATACTTGGGTTATGACCTAAAAGAAGGACAGAGGGCTCTCTCTCTCAGGTGGATAGAGACACTCCTCCAGATCGCTACCCCAATTACCAAAAGACAAATTCGAGAGTTCCTAGGGGCAGTCGGGTACTGCTGCCTCTGGATTAACAATTCTGCTGAATTGGCTCAGCCCCTACATGCAGCCCCTGGGGAGCCACCAGATAAACCCCCAGCTTAGACAGAGATAAAAAACAGTCCTTCCAACAACTAAAGGCTGCCTTGGGAATGGCCCCAGCCCTAGCCTTGCCTGACTTCTCTAAGCCTTTCCTGCTATTTGTTGCTGAAAGTCGAGGCATCCCAAAGGGAGTTTTGATTCAGCCCCTGGGTCCTTGGAAGTAGCCGGTTGCATACCTGTCAAAAGGTCTTGACTCAGTTGCCTCAGGCTGGCCAAATTGTCTCTGGGTCACAGCTCTACTGCCTTGTTGGTAAAAGAGACTAACAAGCTGACCTTTGGGCACAAACTCCAGATTGTGGCTCCTCATGCCACAGAAACTTTGCTTTAGGCTCCACCCAATCGTTGGCTTTCGAATGCAAGAGTGGTTCAGTATCAGGCCCTGCTGCTCAATCCAGACCACATTGAGTTCAAAGAGTCTACTGCTCTCAATCCTGCTACAATGATGCCCAATGATGACCCTGAGCTGCCGATCCATGACTGTCTCGAGGTGCTCTCATCCACCACCAACCTGCAAGAAGACTTCACTGATCTTCTGATAAAAGACCCTGGTGCCATTTACTTCACTGATGGTAGCAGCTACCTGCACGAGGGTAAACTCATGGTGGGAGCAGCTGTCACCACCAAGACACAGGTACTCTGGGCCCAACCCCTAGATCAAGGGACTTCAGCACAACGGACAGAGTTGATTGCTTTAACCCAAGCTCTAAAGCTTGGAAGAGATCTTAAGGTCAACATTTATACTCATAGTCGCTATACATTTGCAACTGTCCATGCTCATGGGGTGATTTATTGAGAACAGGGACTTCTTACCTCTGCTGGGTCAAAGATAAAAAAACGCCCCATTCATTTTAGACTTGTTGGCAGCCATATGGCTCCCCAAAAAGGTAGCCATCATTTATTGCCGGGGACATCAAAAAGGGACTGATCCCATCACTAAAGGAAATGCCCTGGAAGATGCTACTGCTAGAGAAATAGCCACAAAATCAGTGGGGACCAGACCTCTCCCAACCTTGCTGCCTATACTAACTCCACCTCAGTTGCCTACGCTAGTTTATTCAGAGACTGATCAAAAGTTGGCTGCTCAATTGAGGGCTAAGTCTGTTACCCCTGGGGGATGGTTTCAACTACCTGACAGGAGGATCTTGATTCCAGAGGCTGTGGGAAGAACTTTGGTCCAATAGACTCACCAAGCTACTCACTTAGGGGGATCAAAGCTAGCTGCCTTAATCCATGACCGATATTTTATTCCACAGTTGTCTCAGCTCTCAAAATTAGCCAGCTTTAAATGTTCCCAGTGTCTCCAGGTAAATGCCAAGACCTCTTTTGTAGGCTCTGATGCCTGATATCAAAGAGCTTACCCTAGAGACCATTGGGAAATTGACTTTACAGATATGGGAAAATTGGGATTAAACAAAAACAAGTATTTGTTGGTACTGGCTGATACATTTACAGGATGGGTCAAAGCTTATCCTACTAAGACTGAGTCTGTTTTGATGGTTGTCAAAAAGCTCCTATATGAGAGAGTTCCCCGATTTGGCCTTCCCTCATCTCTGGGGTCTGATAATGGCCCAGCTTTTATAGCTCAGGTCACTCAAAAAGTCACTCAGCTCTTACAGATCGATTGAAAGTTACATTGTGCCTACCGGCCCCAAAGTTCAGATCAAGTTACAAGGATGAGTAGGACCTTAAAAGAGACCATAGCTAAGATGGCCTTAGAGACTGGCAAAAACTGGGTTAGTCTTCTTCCTTTTGCCCTTTTGCATGCTCAATGTACTCCATATTTGTCTGGGATTACCCCTTTTGAGGCCATGTTTGGTCGACCTCCCCCTCTAATACCTCGCCTACCTGACAGACAATTAAATGAGTTGGCTAACCACGATTTAATTAAGTCCTTACAGACCCTGCAACCAGTCCTCCAGTCTGTTCACTGACTATCCTGGGAACACCAGGTCAAACTCTCAAAGCCAGATGCCCCACTTGTTGCTAAACCAGGAGCCTAAGTTCTGATCAAGCGATGTTCCGGAGAGTCTGCGTTAGAACCATTGTGAGAAGGACCCTACATTGTCATCCTCAGCACACCAACGGTGATAAAAGTGGCCGGAAGGCCCACCTAGATACATCACTCCCACGTCAAACTAGTCCCTACTACAGACTCTGGCAGTATAGATAAGTAGACTATAACTAAGACTGACAACCCACTTAAGTTAAAATTGTCAAAATGTACTGGTTGTTGACATGTGTATGCCTAATGGGACAATTGGGTGAGTCCTTCTCCCCCTCATAATCCCCATTTGTATACCTGGAGTCTGAGTGATCCCTTGACAGGAACAATGCTGGCTCAAAACACTACCCCTCATGCTGAGTTCCAAGTGGACCTATGTAAAATTATACTAGGAGGGTTAAGACAACTGTTTTCCACTGAAGATGGATACAGATGTGGTTATATAAGAGGAGAGAGCCATCTCCAGAGTATTCAGTATTATGTATGCCCTGCCAGACTTCCACTGAGTGGCCCTGCCCTAAAGATGACGCCACATGCGGAGGCCCTTCTTATTTCTATTGTGCTTATTGGAGTTGTAAATCTGTATCACCTTGGGGCAACAATGACTCCTATCTTGGGATCATATGGGAAAAAGGAGGCCCCACATGTTCAATGGGGTCCTGCAACAATAATTCTCACTTTTATTTTTTTAAAGTCATGTTAATGTAGATTTCTCTCAGCATATCTTTTTTTTCTTTCTTTCTTTCTTTCTTTCTTTCTTTCTTTCTTTCTTTCTTTCTTTCTTTCTTTCTTTCTGTTATGGCAGGCTCAGCCTACCCTGGGGGGGCGGGGCTGGGGCAGCACGTGGTGCCGGAGGTCGAACCACGATCCCTGCAGTTGCCTAAGTAGGCACTTTAAACTGCTGAACTATCTTCCCCGGCCCTTAATTCTCACTTTTACACAACCTACCCATTACACCTAGATAGGAGAAAAAGCCTAGAGACTTTGCCTCTATGTCTCAAGATATGATCCAGGATTTTTTTTCAAAATTGATAAAAAGACATCCACTGAGTGGCCTAAGAGACACCCCCCCCCTGCCCCCCGTTGGCCCCTCTTGGCCCCAGTCGCAATCCCAGTATTCCCACCTCCCCAGTCTCCCACCAAGAAAACCTTGGCCTCTGCATCTCGTATCCGGCCTGCTATTCCCACATCTAATACACTATATGTTTCGTTAGATATAATATTTAGATACCTAAACTATACAAATCCCAACATCACAATTGCCTGCTGGCTATGTCTTAACCCAGCCCCTCCATTCTACATTGGTGTGACAACCCAAGCTTCTATAGGATCTAACTCCACCATTGATATAGTCAGTTCCACTGCTGCTGCTGATCAGTTGCCCTGGTGGTGGGGCCAGAAACCAATCCTTACCCTAGGGGACATTCAGGGTACAAATGGTATTTGTTTCTGTTCCCCAGATTTTAAGATAAAACAAACCCCATATGCTAACTATTGCCATAATTCCACCATGGTCCTCAACTCCCCCTATCCAGCAAACCAGCATTTAAAAGCACCATCTGGCTCTTGGTTCGCTTGCATAAATAAAATTACTCCCTATATTATGCTCCATACTTTCAACCAACAGCCTGAGTTTTGTATTCTTATACATGTGTTTCCTCAGGTGTCCTGGTATTCTAGAGATAGAGGTTGAGAACACCTTTACCTAGAATCGGACGTAACCAGAGTAAAAAGGGCACCTCCTGTCCTAGTCCCCATTCTACTGGGACTGGGCCTTACTGGGGCTACTGCCATTGGCGCTTCAAGTTTGATTGTAGGAGACAAAAACTACCGAAAATTGAGCGCCTTGATAGATAAGCGGCCCTCGAGCTTTCAGTTTCTAGGTTAGAAGAGTCTCTCGGATCTTTAGCTGAGATGGTCCTCCAGAACCGGAGAGGACTTGATTTGCTCTTCAGAAGGAAGGGGGATTGTGTGTGGTTTTAGGAGAAGCCTGCTGTTTCTATACCAACCACTCTGGGGTGATCCGTGATAGCATAAATAAGTTTTAAAAAAAAGGTTACAGAAATGAAAACAACAATGTAACAACGTAAAACAGAGAAAAACTGGTTTCAAAATTTATTTTCATTTTCTCCTTGGTTAACTACGCATGTTCCTACCCTCGTAGGACTGTTAATTCTGTTACTTTTAGGATTAACCATAGGGCATTGTACAGTTAAATATATACTCAACTATGTTCAATCTAGAGTCCAAACTGTAAAAATGCTTATCCTAAAAGCTGAAGGGTACCAACAAATACCCCTAGATGATTACGAGACAAATGAGCCAATGATTTGACTCATACCCAAAAATCAGTGGGGAATGTTATAAGCTAACTTGAGTGGCTCCATTTTGTACTGCCTTAATAGCTGCTTGTCCTTAGGCTCACCTCACCCACCCTATAGAACGTGCTAGGCCCTTTAGAGACTAAATAGGACCCCAGGTGCTTTAACACTCAAACTGGGAATTGACAACCTTTGCACTAGTTAAAACAAGACCTCTTCATCAGAACAAACAATGCCTTTTAGTTTAGCCCAAACTTTGAGATGACCAATACTTCGCATTTCCTCTGATTTTCGATTTTCACTCTCTGTAACAAGCTTTGTCCTTGCGGAAAGCTGACTCTGCTCTTGGTAAAAGACCTTGTAATTACTGCACTACAAAAAACTTGTTCTCACCATAAATTTGCAATATCTCTTCTTCCTCCCTGACGCTGGTGCCAAATGTCCTTCCTGATTACATACAGAGCAGGCTCTGGAACATCCCCTCTCCCTCCCTAAACCAGGTGCCAAATGTTTTGCGAAGTTCTTCTCTCCAATCAAAGACAGACTCCCCTTTTCTCCACCCCACCCAGGGATTTCCTTTATAAATATCTTTGTTCCCTCTCAGCTAATGCTTTTTCATTCCCCTGACCCGCAGGGAAGTGAAGGCTACTGAGCTCAGCTAATAAGAAGTGCTGCAAATTTTTGCTTTTGGGTCTTTGTTTTCATCGCTACGAGCCACAATGACAACCTTCCCGCTTCCCAGGTTTCCATTAATAAGTGGCTTTGGAGTGACCCTAGTGTGCTAAGTGACCTACGGTATTCAAGGTAACAGGCAAGGTATCTTTCCCACGGAGCTTCAGTTTGGGGCCGGAGTAGACAGTCAGCAAGGGAAAACCAAGGCCAGGACCCAGTACCTGTTGTGCTAAGTTCTGGGAAGGAAGGAAGTTCTGGGAAGTATGAGGCCAGAGCTCTAAGGCAGATGGCAAACTGAAGGATACCACACTGAGACAGACAGGAGGCTGGGGTGCAAGCCAGGGGAGGGGAGCTATCTCCCCAGCCCCTTTATCTCTCCCCATGTGCTAAACTAAATCAAAATGGATCAAGATGTTTGAAAAGTTTGAAAGCAGACATTTTTATTATTAAAAGTAAAATATTTGGAAGACATAGGTGTAGGTCAAGGCTTTATGAACAAAACCTCAATTGCACAAAAAATTATGAAGAATTAACAGTTTGGATAACAAATTGTTATCCAAAGAGCTGAAGGCAAGGATGTAATGATCTATAGCACTATAGCTCGTATAGCATTCAATGCAATCCCGGACAAAATACCGATAACACACATCACAGAACGAGGAAAAATGATCCTAAAGTTCATTTACAGCCAGAAGAGAGCACAACAGAGAGAGTGGCAACGACTCCAAGCACACTCAGCTACCATATCCTTGACAAAGGGGCCAAACATCTT
>PVKN010034310.1:0-11853 GCA_004027915.1 Capromys pilorides
ACACAGGGGGATTGGCCCTGTGAGTGGGCTCAGCCAGAGCACTGTGCGGAGGGCCACGCGATGGGAGGCCACGCGATGGGAGGCCACGCGATGGGAGGCGCCCTTCTTTTCATTTTCCCTACGTTCCCTATCTTGGGGAACTTAGATGCTATAGCACTTAGCGCATATCTGTGTGACCCAACTCGGCATCTTAGAGGCTGACTTCTGTGATAGGTTTAAAGTAAACATTTTTCCTTTTCACTTCCTCCCTCTCCTTTTCTTCCCCCAAACTGGCTGTTTCAGATAAATTTAGAATATATACAGATGAAAGTACCTTTCCTGTGCTCCAGGAACTCAGAATGATCTTTATTTTTTAAAATTTATTATTTTATGTATTTAGTACAGGGTCCACAGTCTCACTACACAGATCGGACTCTAGTGATCCTCCTGTTTTCAGCCTCCCAAGTGCTGGGATTACAGGCACGCACCACCACGCCCAGTCTCAGTCAGCCTGCTGTCTCAGCAGGGGCAGTGGCATGCTGGGATCAAACCCTGGCTAATCCACTGAGCTATCTGGCCGGCCCTTCAGAATCTTTTAATACAGGCGCTTTTCAGCAGAGCATGGGCACCACTCAGTAGACTTAGTCGAAAACCATTTCTCAGCACCACCCCACCCTTCAGGTGGGGGTTCAGTGCTCTGTGCCTCTGTTTGCACTAGCCTCAAACTGTTGCCCAGAGAACTAGAGCATCATGCCTTTCTTATTTTTTCCTATTTTTTTTATTGGATATAAATTACATACCAAAATATAGTGTAGTTTGTGGTGTGTTCCCCAGGCTATGCAACCTTTTCCTCTAATTCCAGAACATTTTCATCTCCTGGAAGAAACCCCTACCTGTTAGCAGGCGTTCTCCACCCTCTCTCCTCGTAACCACTACTCTGCTCCTGTCTCTGTGGATCTGATATAGGTGGAATCATAGCGTGTGTAGCCTTTTGCTTCTGGGTTTTACCTAACACAACACTTTCAGATTCGTCTCCATTGCAACATGTGTGGCTGCTTCGTTATTTTAGTGGCTGAATAGTACGGAATTGTATAGATACATGTTTGGTTTACCCATGGCTCTGTTAATCAACGTGTAAATTGTTTCTACTTTTGGCTGTTACAAATAAAGCTGCGAATGTTAATGTACACATTTTGTAGGAATGCATGTTTTTAGCTCTCTTGGGCATACAGAGCCAGTTCTCATTATTTGTAGTAATTATGTTCACACAACTGCTTGCAGACACTGAGCTAATGAACATTGGGTCATTGCTTCTGCAGGAATACAGGATTAGTTCCGTTACATTTGCCAGTTGACCAATGCACAGCCTTGTTTCATGTGCATTTTAAAGACATTTTATCTACTATGTATTGTTGATTACCATACTGCATTAACATCGAACTCACATGTAATACACTGTGACTTAGGCCTGTAGACCGTTTGTTTGCACATACATTTTCTCTGGAAGGCACAGCCAGGGGTCCTGCACTGAGAAGCATGAGGCCATGGGTCAGCACTACCCTCAGACTGCACAGTGAAGTTTCCAGAAAAGCCTGACAGTGGCATACATGGCACTAGGTGGGATGCCGAAGGGGCCTGTTTTTCCAGCAGAGCGTCAAGCGGAGGGGGTCGCTGTCAAGCTCAACTTCGTTGGTGTTTGACCCCCTGTCCAATGGCCTGGCCAGTGACAGCTGCTAGGCAGCTTCACAGGTACGGGGTGGGATCCACGGATGATGAGGCTAGTGGTACCCAGGGGTGGCTGTGCCGGCCGGGTGGGCAGCTCTGTGCTGGAGTGTTGAGGGCTGTTGGCACCTTCCCATGCCCCATGGTGGGCAGGCTCCAGTCTCTCACACTCACAGGGATTGTGGAGGTGGCTGTTTTCATTTTTTTTGTTGTGGTGGATGTAAAGTGATTTTGGTTTGTGTTTGCTTATGGAAAGGAGCAGTTAATGCTTAACTTTTTTGTCTTTTTTCAATTTTTTTTTCCTTTTCCTCTCCTTAATTTATTATAATTTTTTTCTTTTTTCTCTTCTTCCCAATTTTGCATGTACATATCTGGTAATCTGAACAATTATCTTGAAGACAGCACTTTGCAGTACAGCAAATACTGTCAAATTCGTATTATTTTGTTTAGTGAAATTCTGTATCATTTGTAATTTTTTGTTTAAATACTATTTTGTACTTTATTTTAAAAAATTTAAGAAATTAAAAGAATACTGGTAAGTTGAACATCTTTTTATGAGCATATTGAATGTTTCATATCTTATTGAGAGAATTGTTTAAAAACTTTTGCCTCTTGTAAATGGCTATAAGAATCTTTTAAAACATATCCCAGATACCACACCCTTAATTACGTGAGTTTTTTCCACTTTCTTGTTAAGTCCTTTGGTCTATAAAGATTTTTAAATGAAGTCTAATTTTAATTTGTGCTTATGAAATTCCTGAAAATGCAGGGTTCTGTTAATCAGTGTGTCCTACTGAAAGGGTTGTTTGCACATTTTTATTTTTAAAGCCCTGAAGAGTTAGATTTCAGGGTTTTAATAAATTATGTTATTTGTTAAGGGATGACCTTTGTAAATTTAAAGGATTTGTAGTTACAAGGTTTTAATGTAGAATTTTAAATACTGATGTTGTTGGGCCGTATCTTTTTTTTTTTTTTTTTAAGTATTAAATCCACTTATCAAAGTGCTGTTTTTGTTTAGGAAATTGAACAAACACAGGCAGAACTGCTTTGAATGATATTTTCTCTTTAGTAAAGAAAATGCTGCCTCTTAGGAAACTATGAACTTTCTGCCGGCAAAGCAGGGTTTCACGACCTAATTGGGAAGGAGCCTAGAATCCCGGAACTAGTTGGGACACAACACGGGCTGTTATTTATTTGTGTTAGTTTAAGTGTAGTAGTCCTGTGTGACCCCAGACCGAATCTGCAACACTTACGTTAGGCCAAGCAAGCACCTAATATCAGCTAGCATGGCTTTAATCTACTGAGTAACCCTAAATCCAGAAGATCAAAGGCCGTTATAACTGAAAACAGCGCTGGCTGGGTGCAGTTGCCCTGGAGAAGAGGAAGGCTAGAAATTACGTGTCACCTTCATATCCTGGCCGCTGACCTGCGCTGGGATCAGCCCCTCTGTGTGCCAGCTGTTCCTGCGGCGCGGACCCCGCCCCGGGTGCTGAGTGGGACGGCGGAGCTGGGCGCGCAGAGCCCTGCGGAGGAGCCGAGCTGAGCCGCGCTGCAGCGCCCGGCCACACGGCCCCCGCGCGGCCCCTCGCGCGCACGGCTCTCCCAGGCTGCTGGCCGCTGCCCGCTGCCCTGCTCTGCAAACCAGACTGAGCCAGAGAGGACTCCTTGTGTTACAGAAAGGTGATATATTTTTTCTGGCCCCAGTGCGTGTGTCTGTCTGCTATTTTGGAAGACTTTAAAACCGAGCTTAGTTTCTAGGCTTATATCTAAAATCGTAGGTCACCTTTTTCCAATGTAAGCTCTGCAAGGGCGCTTTATGCATTAAAGTCTTGTATGTTTTGAATTTATCGTCTAGCACAGTAAGGTAGCTGTTTGTTGAAATGTGCATTCTTTCTGTAGTTGACAGGAAGTGTAAGACTTAAAGTAGCCTGGGTCGTTGTGTACTTCAAGAGTCTTGTTTAGCCACTGTCTCAGAACGTTTGAAAATGTGCGCTTTGCCGTGACCTTCGTAGAAAAACAGCCGCAGAATCCCAGGAGCCCTTTAGTTACGTGTGTTACCAGTGTTTGGGAAGGCAGTGCGGTCTGCAGAGAGGCTTGGGGAGACACCCGTTGGCACCCGAGCCTCGCAGCACCTTTAGTCCCCGCAGTGCGTTCCCAGCGCTGGGCGAGGAGCACCCCCCACCCCCACCCCCACCCCTAAGCGTGCTGGAGTGGCTCCAACACCTCAACTCAGTGGAGCATGCGTGCAGCACCCCAGCAAGGTGAAGGCGGCGGCCGCCTCCAGTGCAGCTCGGTGCGGTGTCTCCTGAGCTGGCTTTTGCTCAGAGAGGATGGTGACTTACGTGACTGGTAGAAGACCCCAAAGTAGCTCAGTTTGTAATACACTGTTTGTCTGGTAATAAAATATGAATTAAAAACAATAAACAGTGAAAAACCAAAATATTTGATCCTTGTCACGAACTGGCCAGAAAAAATACCTTTCTTCAGTATAGAGCAAGAAATAGAGAATGTGTTTTATTTTACTCAACGTTTTCTTTAATAAATAAGTATTTGAGTTAAACAAATGAAATAAAAGGATTATTTTAGATCATAATATTTATAATTTAGAAAATTCCAGTTCCCTTTCATGGCTAGGAAATCACTAAGCTATGTAAATAAGCTCTAAACTAATTAAAGTTTCACCGCTAGGCAGTGAGTTTACTACTTTGCATGGCTTTAATATTTGCTGACACATTTATTATTTTTGTTTCTTCAGTAGACTATTTTAGAATGCTTTCATTGCCAAAATACTGGATTATGCTTCCTTTGGAACTTTTCGTTTTAGTGTACAAAAATGAGGAGACTGTTTTCGCATGTTTGTCATACTTCGTGCAGTTTACACTGCATGTTTCAGTTTTAGAACTGTGGAGACGTGTTTACCTCGGAAGCAACTGGAAAGCGGTCTGCGTTGTGCAGTGGACCCGCCTGACTCGACTGTAGCCCACCTGTCCTTGCGGCTCCTGCCGAACCCTCGGCTTCCTGGCAGCACCCGGGAAGCCTGCCTTCCGCGGCTGGCCGTGCCCTGGCGTGTTCGAGATCTGGGCTCGGATCTGAGTATTCTCACTGCCTGGATCTTAAAGCTCCCTAGGTGAAGGGCAGCCTTGCCACAGACCCCAAGAACACTTTCTTCTTTCAAAATCGTAAATTCCCCATCACATACTGACAAAGAAAATAAGACCGAGTTGTTCAGGATCAAGAAACTGAGCTGGTTAGCCTGTCAGCCTTTTGTGTGTGTGTGAGGGGGGAGTGGGAGGGTGGCGCTAAAACAAAACAACTGAAGGAAAGGTAGCCTTGGGGATAAAGTGTCTCTTTGTTCTCTCCACCTTAATTTCTATTCTTTTATTTTAATTACTGCTAAATAAGCTCCTGTAAATCATAGCTGCTTTCTATATGATTGCTAAATACGACTGTTTACTTATTTAACTGCAAGATGAGATTTAATTAACTTTGTAAGTAAAAAGAATCCCACATCCGTGGTAAATTCCATACAATTCATCTGATAAATATGAAGCAGGATATAGCACAATTTGTAAACATTTATAGATGACGTCAACAAGGAATAAAAAAATTATGAAACTTACACCCACATCTCTACTGCAAGTTTATTGACAGGTCCAATTCAAGTGAGAAGAAAACTTGTATAAATTCACTTTTTCTCAATGCACAGCAACTCCCAGAGCCCTTACGTGAGGCTGCCTCTAAGGACCTTTCACGCAGCACCTTGAGTGGTCTCCCCCCACCTCCAGCCTGCTAGAGGGAGGGTACCCCTGACTCCTAGGGCAGGGCAGGGGTGGGACGCCACCTTGGGGAGCCGCTGTAGGAAATGTGATTTGCTGCTTTGTAGCCTGCACAGAACAGCAGCGAGTGGGGCCTGGAGTCACATACTTAACACTTGTGGGGAGAGTTTAGGTAATCTAAGGGTAGTCCTGAAGCAAAGCACATCGCCGTCTCAGTCAAACAGCTTCTGAGTACTTTACGGTGATCTTAAGTTTTGGCTTTATGAAAGACATTCTTAAAATTCCCCCTCGTTCTTTAGTAAGTGGGAGGCGAAATCCAGTTTGTTTACCTGGGCAGCAGCACTCTTCTGTGAGCAGCTTTCTGAGGCTTGTGGCGTCTGTAGATAGGCGTGTGGTTTGTTCAGCAGAATCGGTTTCTCTCCACAGTGTGAGCCTGGCTGTCGGGGAGGAGCTGTGGTGATGCAGACAGATTCCTCTCTGTGAGGCTGTCCTGTGTAGGATCTTACTCTCAGCAAAACCTTTTCAAACGAAATCGCACCACCTAGGGTAGGCCAAATAGCTCAGCGGATTAAAGCGCCTGCAAGCAGGCACAGGGACCAGGGTTCAGTCCCCAGGGCTTGCTGTACCAGCCCCGCCCCTGGGGCAAGCTGAGGTGGCAATTGAGGCTGGGTGGATCACTAGGAGTCCAGTCTAGTAGTGAGACCCTGAACACTCTGTTGACCCTTCCCTAAAATACAAAAGAAAAGAAGTCATATACCCTAAAGACAAACCTGGGGTGGCAAGATGATTCAGTAGTCTAAAGCGCCGGCTTAGGCAACCATAGGACCGCAGTTCTATCCCTGGCACCACATGCTGTGCCAGCCCCACCCCCAGGGCAGGCTGAGCTGGGCATAATACAAAAAGAAAGAGAGAGAGAGAGAGAAAGAGAAATCGCACACCCTAAAGACAAGCCTGACCCACCTCAGTGTCCTGTCTATTGCTCAAACATCTCATGTCTCTTAGTCTGGGGATGTGTTGCTAGAGAACTGGCGTGGAAACTTGCCCTTGAATTAGAAAGTTCACGGTGCTTGGATGCAAGCAGAAGCCCACGCGGCCCCTCCATGCTGAGGAACTTGAGGGCACTTGCTCTTTGGTGGAAAAGCTCAGTGACCCCCAGTTGGGAAGCGTGGCCTCCTGAGAGCCAGCAGGCGCCTCAGCCGTCTCCTCCGCTTGGTCCCACAGATGCGTGAAGATGCTTTGCACCTCCACATGCTTGCCGCTCGCTGCACGCCAGCTCTGCTCGCTGAGCTCGTGTCTCTTGTGGGCCCCGTGCTTGCTGCTGCCCTTCTGCTGCAGGAGATGCACAGGAGATGCACAGGTGGCATCATGCAGGCTGTGTAGAGCACATGTGACATGGAATACCAGGACCAGTTTGGGACATGCAGCAGTATCTTGTGTTTCACTCAAGGATATTTCTGAGTGTGGAATAGTTTGGCAGTTTCTTGCTTTTAAAAATTTGTGAGGAAGGGGCTGGGGAGATAGCTCCATGGCACAGGTGGCCTACATGGCAAGTGCGAGATCCTGAGTTCAAACCCTGGTCCCGAAAAAAAAATTAGTAGGGATTATTGGACATGGTGGTGCCTGCCTGTCATGCCAGCTACTGGATAGGTTGAGACAGGAGGATCACAAATTCTGTGCCAACCTGGGTAATTTAGATAGACCTTGTCTTAAAATAAAATTTAAAATGAGTAAGGAATTTAGCTCAGTGTTAGAACACTTGCCTGGCATATGCAAGGTCCTGCATTCGGTCCCCACCACTGTAAAAACTAACTAAATAAATAGATGTATGGGGATCAATTATATCCAGCCCTTTGTTGCTATTTATTTATTTATTTATTTATTTATTTATTTTTGTGGTGTCAGGGATTGAACTCGGGACCTTCCACTTGACAGGCAGGTGCTTAAACTGTTGAACTATATCCCCAGCCTCTTGGAGATCGGTTGTACAAAATCAGTGATTCATAGCTTTGGAAGCGCATTAGAATCACCCAGGGAGCTTTTAAAGCTGTGCTGATGTCCACACTGTTACAGTCTGCGTTAAACTAGAACCCCTGGCCAAGGCTCTGTCTCCGTGTGTCTTTGATGTGCTAATGCACAGCCCACGGCAAGGCCCCATAACAGATTAGTAATTTTGTGAATATTTTTGTTGCGTTTATCGCATTCCCTTCAAGATATACAGCAGAGTCTAGAGAAACGTCTTGGTTTGTTCTTGGGTTAGATAATGACTTAGAGGGGAACCTGGCAGAATTGTTTAAACTGACCTTTGTTTGACATTTCTGAGTATGAAAAGCTTCTCTAATTTCACTTACTATATTCTTGGTTATGCAGATTACCATAATTCTCCAGACTTAGACTTCAAAATTTATTCCTATACCCTAATAGGGTTTTAGTTTACATGAAGTGGAAGTGCAAATGTGTGAGAAGTCAGCCCGTACCCCAGAGTGACATTTATAGGTGTAGCACTTTCAACGCGAGTGTGTGAAGAAGCGCTGAATGTTGCATGGAGTGGCGTTTCTGTGGATGAACTTTGGAAAGAATGTCCAAGAACTGCTTTAGTAATTACAGGATAGCAGTAGTGCTCATGAAATACGTATTGAGGAAGACAAAACTTACACTAAATGATAATGTTGTTGGCATCACTTATCCCTGACTGTAAAAGATGAGCTTTATTTTATATCCATGAGCCTCCTCCCATGTAGACCTATACCAGAGGCACGTTGTACATAAAATGAGGAAAATGAAATTGAGGCTTCCACACCTCACTCCCACAGACGTAAGGCTCTGCTCTGACAGCATATTTCTGGCACCAGTACTGCTTCCCAAACTCAGGATTTTCAGATTTTCCAGGAATATGCACTAAAGTATCTTCCTAAGGTTATTTTATTTTCATGTTAAATTTCATTATAAATATGAGGAACCAGGGCTTTACCTAGCAGTTTTAATTTTTCTTCTGTATTGTTAAACTATACATATCATGAGTAGCTTTTTATAAAAATTATTTACCATTTATGATTTTTGATACCTTTATGTATAATATATAATGTTAAAAGATTATAGAAGAATTTGATGTTTCATTTTCAAAGGTATTGTCTATTATAAGTAGAAGCTGCCTATACTTCCTACAAATTTAGCACTCAGACAGTAAGTTCTCACTGTAAAGCATCACAGGTTCACTGTCTGAGTTCCCAGCTCTGGTTAGTTTCACGCTTGGGGTTGGGAAACACAGCTGGGTCTGTTGGGCTCTTGGGGGCGTGGGGCTCGGGCTGGGTCCTGCTCTGGGAAAGCCTGCAGCTCGCTCCAGTCAGCGCTTACCAGGAGTGGCAGCCACAGCACTTGGTTTTCGTACAGTATTTCCCTGCAGTGTGTAAAACGTTTATAAATTATTGGGGGAAGATATTTACAAGTGTTCTTATTGAAGGAGAGTTTAATGGTAGAAAGTTCATGAACTCAAAGAAAAGTAAAAAAACAATTTGTCTCCAAGGGGAATATTTTCTCTGTAAGATCATCTTTTTTAGTTTCTGTAAACACCTGATTCTTTGACTAAAGATACAGTTTGTGCTTTCAGGGAACAATTACATTCTTTTGAAATAGTTCAGATACTGCCTGACCACAAAGATCAACCCACTGCTTTACTTTTTCCAGTTTGCATAATACAGTGTGTAGGGTGGATAATAACTCCTTGATGCAGTGACGTATGTCTCTGCCACTCCTGAGTGTTGGATTATAACCTTTTAAAGCCAGCTAGGGACATACTGAGTTCAGAGGCTGTTTCTCTTGTGGTCTCAGTAGTCTCCAGCGACCCTATAAACACCAGTTGGGTGCGGCCTTGCCCTGGCCTCCTCTTGCAGTGGTGGGAAAGCGTACCCCGCCGTGCTGGTCCGAGTTTGAGCCCTGCTCTTGGGGTGTGGATGCATTGCCTTAATGTTTTTGACCCGGAGTTTTCCCTGTAGTGGATTGAATAATATCTTCATAGAGGTAATGTGAGGAAAGCCATTAATATAGTAAAATAATTAAAAAGCATTTGGATACGACTTTATAAGGAAGGGTATTCCCAGAGACAGAACCTGGCAGACGCCCCCTCGCAACCAGCTTTAACCTCCCTGCTGCAGAAGACGCCTGCAGCGTAAGGCAGCCAGCTTCTCTCCACACTTAGAGAAGCTGTTTCATTTTCTGCTCTTAGCACCAAGTGCTAACAGGCCAACGTGGTACTGGGATTAGAAGTGAGGATGTCATTTTTGGATGAGCAGTTGTAGCAAAGTCATTTCGTGGCAGGCAGGTTTGGTAACTAAGTGCTTCCCAGCCTGCCTTCAAAGACCCCACAGCACCCGAAGGAGAGCCTTTCCACCAGCTTGCTGTCGGGGCACCGTCCACATAGCTGAGGGGCTACAAAGACTAAAGTCCTATCGCTGACATTTCCTTAACACAAAATAGTTGGGGCATCCTGAGGTAAGCCACAGAGAAACCTGATCGTCAGAGCTTCTGCTCAGATTTATTACTTTGCCCTGCACGACTTGGAAAAATGGGCCTTTCTTTCGCACTCCGCTGCGGCTGTTTCTTGACCCCTTTTGTCTGCCTTGCTTTCTGCAGTGTGCACCTTCCTGCCGGGGCACCGCCGCTGTGCTGCGGCCTCCCGGTCTGTGGCTCAGCCTGCTGTGAGGAGCTACGTGGCGCACGGCTCCAGCTCCGTGGCTGCTTTCCTGCCTGTGGACGCATCAGTCTGGCGAGCGCACTCATGGAAGTGCTGGCTGAGGGTCCGTGCCTTCATCTGGCAAGGCTGGGTTCCCCAAACCGTTATGACTTCTGAAAATAGGGTTTGTCCACAGCGTGGAGCCTTGCTGCTTATTCCTAGGGTTAGTGGTGCGACTCTGACAGAGTGACATACTCCTGGAGGACGTTCCGCAAGGACACTGGAAAGCAGGCGAGCAGAGTTCTCAGCCTGGTGGCGAGGAGGCTCCTTACTTAGAGTATTGGTGTGGCTGTCTTGCAGCAGGGAGTCCTAAAGCCTGCCGTATTTGCGTTTTCTGAGGGCCGTTAGGAGGGCAGCTCGAGTGAGGCCATGCATGTGCAGTTGCTTTGGAAACACCTGACTCCTTCGCGTGGGATGAAGCTGTTGTTCCCTCAGGCTCTCTTGGGCCACGTTTGCTAAGGATAGTGATGGCCTCACTAAATGGTTACCGTAATCCCTGGGGCAGGTCTGCATATTCTCTTCAGCTTTATGCTTACGTCTAACCTGGCACTTTTCTGGCCAGGCCAGCAGTTCTGTTTCTAGTTCCAAGTGCATCTTTGAGATTTGCTTAATGCTCCTTAGATATACTTGTGCTCGAAATCATTTGATAGCATCCTTTGGGTGAATTGTATGTTATGAACATAGTTTGATACATACTGTATTGATGAATGCAGTTTCCATAATCCATATGGATCTGGTGGTTATATGATAAGTTTTCAGTGGCTTGCTATTTTTTGTCTTGGAGGCATGATGCATGTGTATATTTTATGTATGTAGCTTTCCAGAGTTCTAAATAAGAGTAGGATGTAAATCTAACTGTAAGAACTCTGGTGACTATTCAAACACACGTGCACACACAGAGTACACATCTAGGATACACACACTCGCACCTTTTTAATTACATGGTTGCATACTGTGTAAGCAGCAAAGCAGAAAAGTTTTATTTGCACAGAATGATGCTCTTTGGGCTTCTTACGGTGCGTTACGTCCAGGCCGGGTGCATGTGCATGTGCAAAATACCCAAGTTTGAGTGTGACAGTTTAATTCCCCATTGAGGATAATTTAAATTGCTTTGGGTTTTTATTCTTGCAAAGCTGTGGTCAAGATCTAACTGCCTGTATTTATCTTTGTAATTCATGTATGTCCAAGGGACAAATCCCTGGCAGAACCGAATGAAAAGATAACATTATTTCGAATGTTTCTGAGTAGCTCTATTGCTTTTAGAAGATTTGCATTTAAGCCAGACAATTTGAAGAAGAAAACAGGCCCTGAGCAGCGCTGCGGTGCGAGTGCAGCCAGCGTGGCCGAGGCTCTCGGAGGCACTGACTGGCCCCATCGGCACTCACGCTCGTCCTGCTTGGGTGCCTCTCGGCCACGGGTGCTGCTTCCCCATCGCCATCTTACAGCATGATTTGGACTTTAAAACTAGGAGGCATTGTCTGGGCAGATAGCTCAGCAGCCTAAGCACCTGCCTGGCAAGCGCAAGGACCCAGGTTCAATCCCTGGCACCACATGCCATGCCGGCCCTGAGCCGTGTCGGCCACCGAGACTGCGTGTAGTGGTGCACGCATGTAATCCCAACAGTGGGGAGGCTGAGACAGGAGGATCACT
>PVKN010034311.1:0-11977 GCA_004027915.1 Capromys pilorides
ACCCTGTACCAAATGCATAAAAAAACAAAAGTGATACATTTTATGTTCTTATAAGTAATATTTGATTTCACTTTTTCTGCATGATGGACAACACTCAATTATTTTTTTTTATTTTAGAAATTACAGTGGTATGAGTATTACCTTGCTGTTGTTTAATCTTGTATCACTCTGATTACTGTAGTTCTTTTTATGACTGTATTTGCAATTTTATATTTTTGCTCAAGTCATTTTTATATAATTTTCCCTATTGAGTTATCACTGATTTATTTATTCTAGATTAAAATTACTTACCATAAGTTTAAATCATCCTTTAAGAAATGAAAAAGAAATAGACCTAAGTGATTGCTGGCCAAATTTGACTCAAATCACTAAGGAAAAACTATAAATTTTACCAGAAAATATAAAATGAGATAATGGTTATGTTATAATCATGGCGCTAGAACAGCCAGTATAAGGAAAGTCTGTTGCACACCCTTACTTATAGCATAGATTAAATACACAAAACCAAATTGAACAACTAGGCGGAAAGTATCAAATGGGACTTAGCCAAAGTTAGATGCCCTCTTACTAGAAAATTAATTAATATAAATTACCATAAGACCATATTAATAGGAAAATCAAATAACTAGTCCAAAAGAAGACCATACTTGATAAAATGAAGCATTCACTCACCTTTTGTGTGTGTGTGTGTGTGTGCGTGTGTGTGTGTGTGTGTGTGTGTGTTTGTGAGACAGGGTCTCACCACACAGTTCATGCTGGCATTGTGTTCACTTTTGTAGCCCGCAGGCTGATCTTGAACTTGTAACAATGGTCTTGTCTCCCCCTCCTGAGTGCTGGGATTACAGACATGGGCGGGCCACCACACCCGGTTCCAGGGATCAAGGCCAGGGATCACACTAGTGTCCTTGTGCTTTCCAGGTGGGTACTTATGCCCCTAAGCTATCTCCCCAGACCCCACTCATCATATTAATGAAAGAAGTGAAAAAAAAGTCTTAGGAAATTACAAATAAAAGAAGATATTTTGTTCTGGTATTGAGTACATCCAAAAAGTGCCACATTGAATGTTGAAATATTAGGAATCTTCTCTACTGACAGTGGGAAGAAGAGTGTTCATTCTTACATTATCTGTTTTGTATAATTTGGAAGATTCTACCCAGAAATGTAAGGCATACCTTCACAGAGAGTAAAGGAGAAGCCATGGGCAGACTTAGAATTAATATGTAGGCTTGGGCCCACCAAATAGTTCAGTGGATTAAGTGCCTACAAGCAGGCGCAGGGGCTGGGGGTTCAATCCCTGGGCAATTGAGACTGGGCGTGGTGGCAAGCACCTGTAATCCCAGCTCTTGGGAGACTATAAACGGATCATTACAAGTCCGATCTAGTAGTGAGACCTTAAACACCCTGTACACCCTTCTCTAAAATAATTTTTTTTAAAAAAAAGTGTAGGCTTGGCACATTTGCTGTGAATGGAAAATTAATGTTTTTAGGAATAGAATTTTCCAAAAGTGATAAGAAAATGTAATTTGTAAAGAGATTCTATTCTTGACAGCCATTTAAAAAAAAAAAAAAAAACAGTAAAAATCCCACCAATCAAATAAAAAAGCCCAAGAGTCAGAAATATGATTCTGGTTTCTTCATTTCGTGCCTTAAAAGAGTTGAGTCTTTAATTTCCCTCCTAGGAGAAATTTTCTGTCCACATGAGCATCTATCCTTCTGGTACGCATATATTGATCCATGTAACATTGTGCCAAATCTTTATTGAGAAGATATTATGTTTTAGTGACTCTCTTTTGTCTAGTTTTTAGTGACTGAGCAAGTTTCCCTTTTTAGATCTGGAAGAATTCCTTCCAAAAAGCTTAGCTCTGGAACCTTCTAAACACAGGTGAAATAGTCTTTGTTTTGACCACAATTTCTATAGGAAACATTTTTATTTTCTCTCTCCCCATCTTCAATTCTCATCCTTTTGATTGTCTCCATAGTTACCCTGAAAAGAACCCTTCTAAAATAAACTTCATCAATGAAACAAATGACTCTGCTCTGCAGGAAGACAGGAACACAGCGCGATGCGCAACACAGCCTTTCCTCTTGAGAACAAGGCATCATGCTATTCAGCTCCATCTCGTCTGAGCCTCACGAATAGGCTTGAAAAGAGAGGGTGCTGATTGTATTTTGCAGGGGCTTCTACAACACCTCAAATGCACAGAAAACAAAAGCTATTTTAGATTTCCCAAGAGCAGATAAGAAGAAGCTGCTTGCTGTCTCCGGCCTGCTGCTTTTCTGTCACTGTGGAAACCCAAAGGGAGCTCCTGTAGGTAGCCGACTGACAAGAAGAAACCCTCTTCCCCACACACACAACATTTGGATTTATTCCTTCTCATTCCCCATCCCCCACCACCAGAGGGTACCACTCTGGATGCTCTTCAGCACAGCTGCTCAAGCTCCATGCTTTGGCCATGGAATGCAGGGGTCCCCAGTTCCCAGAATGAAGTTAAAGGGAGGGGACTCTAGGTGGGCCCACTCTTGGCCTCATCACCTTACCTTTTAGAGGGGCAGAACTGTGGGACATTCTCACAGAGGACAGATTCAGGGCAGGCTTTTGGAGTCTACACGTGCTGCACGTAGGTACCAGTTTGTTTCCTGAAAATCTGTAACACAAAATACTATTATTATTTTAGTGGAATCATAATGTTTGAGAACTTGAGGAGACCTTCCAGAACATCTCATCAAAACTTCATTAAATGGAGAAACCAGGGGCAGAGACGTGAGCTGACCTGCCTATGGTCATACAACGTGATGAGTGATAGAAAACCACGTTTCCCCAGGCCTCTGGGCGATCTTTATTGTTCCTCTGCTGTCTACCTATCCATAGTCCTTGTTACTGTTGTTCATGCATTGTTTGCTACCAGTGGAGAAGACTGATCCACTGGAGCAGCCCCCTGAGCACAGGGGCAGAGGAAGATGCACCCATGTACCCAGATGCTAAGAAATGCAGCCTAGGATTTGTTCCTTGGGAAATAATAAATCCCTAGTGGTGAGTAGAAAATGTCACTGAGAATCAGAAATTGACCCTGGTGAGGTGTTAGGATCAATGAAGTGTCAAAAGTCAGGCAGCACCACAGAAGGGCATGGCAATGTGTCGTCAACTTCTCTCCACGTTGTGCATTTTCATCCCTTCTAAGACCCCTGTGTCGTGAAGTTTGGACCTGAGGCAGCTGTGCTGGGCCCACCGTGGCGTCTTAGGTCAGCCACACTTGAGCCTTACACACTATAGTGAGTCATCGAGTTTGTCTTTTAATGAAGTGAGAAGGACAAGGATAAGAGAGTCTGCTTATCTCTCTTTTCATTCTTTTGCATTTTTTTTGTACTTTCAACAACTTATGTTTGAATAGTTGCTGTTTATAGGTAGTTCCTGACTTAAGATAGTTTGTGGTTTTCAACATTACAATGGCATGAAAATGTCTACATTTAGAAGAAAATGCATTTGCATTTCAGATTTAGATCTTTTCCTAGACCGAGGACATTTGTCCAATGCCATCTCTTATGCTGCTGGCCAGTGACAGCAACTGCAGCTCTGAATCACCACCGGAAACAACTGACTCTTGGGGTGCTGTGCTGGGATGTCAAGTCCTATTTGGGATGTGCGAAATGTGCTTTCTATTCATGACACTTTTAGCTCCCGATGGGCCTTGTGGTTTCAATCTAAACCGTCCCCCTAAAGTCCTATGTGTTCAGAGATGGTGTATTCAGAAGGCGACTGGGTCACTTAGTACAAATGAGGCATTCCAGAGACTGACTACAAGAGCAGCTACATCGCAAATGAACTCCTTCCAGGTCATAACTAAAATGTGTTCCAGTCTATATCATCTAGAGTGGGCATCAGTCTAGTTCTCCTATGAATATTATATTTATGAATGCCACTTCTGTTCAGCAGAGACAAAAATGTTAAGCAGGGACCAACATCTAAGGATAGAAGTTATGGTTCCTGGGAAGAATCTAATCTCACAGATATCTTCTCCAACAGGGTGTGTGGCTTTTATTCTGTAGTAAACTTACTAAACAAATTTTCCATTTTAGAATAAAAATGATTTAGCCAGGGATGGTGATACACATCTATAATCCCAGGACTCTAAGAGGCTAAGCCAAGAGGACAGTAAGTTCTAGCCCAGTGTACATAATTAAGGGACTTGGTGAAATCCTGTCTCAAAACAAAAAGTAACAGGGGTTGGGATATAGCTCAGAGCAAATGTCACGGGCTTATTCCCCATTCCCCCAAAAAACAATCTTTAAAACTTTACCTGTGTTGGGATATAGCTCAGCACAAAGGCCCTGAATTCATTCCCCACTACCAAAAAATAAAAAAGTTTTACCTGTGTTTTATTTTTCCCATATCTCTACCATTTTTAACAGTGGCAGCTAATGTAGGGGCTATAGTACAGCTTAAAGTACTATCATTTAGAGAAAGAGGAGGAGAGAGCAAAGGAGCGCAGGAAAGAGACTTAGATGACAGGGTTGGAAGCACAGAATTGATTTTCATATGTGATGATGCAAATATACAGTTTTGACACAGATGAGAGTATGAAATTATGGAAACATTGGTTATAGCAATGCAAAGCTCTGAAGAGAAATGGTACAACAGTTATATTTATCATTCACCTCTTGTATCTCTCTGCTGTGGACCCACCCCCACCCTATGCATATGCTGAGGCTCTCCCCATCTTTAATGTGTCTGTATTGGAACCTAGGACCCCTATAAAGGTAATAAAAGTGAAAGGAGGTTGGAAGTGTGGGACCCCGCGCTGACAGGATTAGGGCCCTTGCAAGCAGAGACAGCAGAGAGCTTAGTTGTACTCTGTCACCCTCTGCACAAAGAGGGGGTGGTGTGGGTACATGGCAAGAGGGAAGCCATCTCCAGCCCAGAGTTATTGTGAAAACTTGTGTTAGATCAGAGACCCACACGGCTAACTGGGTAACACATCAAAAGGAAGAGCGGGCTTTTGACCCGTCAGCTTATCCCATTTCATGGTCTGTTCTGTCATATAAAAGTGGGAAAGCAAACAGGTAGAACGCTTCACTTCCTGAAATTTGGAGGGTACAGAGCAGGCCTCCCTGGATCTGCATGTCGCTTCTTCTCTTACTGTGCACCAATGGCTGGACTCCAGGAAGAATCCCAACTGGGAATGACGTTCTCCTCCTCTGTTGTGCTGCCTCTTTTTGTTGAAATCTCATCCCCACAAAGGATACTAACTTGTGAGTTTTTAATGTGACTGCACAGTCAGTGTATTGAGGAACCCTGTGGAGGTTAGCATGACAATCTGTCCCCCAGCCCCCACTGTCTAATCCGCCTGCACTCTGCATCAGTCCTCCCATCAGCAGTGAGCATCCCTTGATGCTTTCCTCTGTCCCCTGTCCCCTGCTCACCCACCTGCTCCAAATCACACACCACCTCCTCCCTCTCCTAGCTCTCTGGTTTTCATTCATTACTGACACTTCCCATTCCCAGTTAAACATGCAGCTTCTCCCACCTGAGAACATCCTCCCCTCTCCTGGTCCTTGCCTCCAGCTGCCATAGCTTGTCTCTCACCTCTGAACTTCCCAGGCTGCTCCTTGAAGGCTCCACACCCTCACTGTTGCTATTTCAAAGTTTACCTCTCAGTTGCATCATGAAGATGTTGCCCACGGAGCCACCAGTTCCGCTCTGCTCCGTGCCCTCTCCTCTCAGCTTCTGTCTCTTGGCACTCTCTGCTCTCCCTCTCTCTCCCTGGCCTCTCCACCAGCTCTCCCGAGCTGCACCCATTACCATCCTGGTGGGCACAGTCCTGGCCCCTTCTCAGGACTTCATTTCTGAAAGATTTTCACTGCACACCTGACTGTATAAATGATATCATTCAGCCTGTAATTGCTCAGCCAAAATACCTGATGGACACAACTTCAAGAAGGAAAACCTGTATTTTGGCTCAGAGTTTTAGAGGATTAAGTCTGTGGGTAGCTGGCTACAGGCAACAATATGGGGGAAGAGCATGGCGGAGGAAAGCTTCCCAATTCACGGCAGCTAGGAGGCTGAGAAAGAGCCAGGGAGAAAAGAAGGACGTGGGCCAGGATACATCCTACAAAGTGGCATTCCCAGGGACCTGCTTCCTCCTACTGGGCCCCCCTCCTAACAGCCCATTCAGTCATGATAGGTGAATGGCTTAGCACTCTTTCAACCCAATCAGCTGTCTGGGTCCCACTTCTGAACACTGTTGTGTTAGGCCTCAAATCCTCACTTCAGCTGGTGGTGCACGGTTAGAAGAAATGACACCAGATCAGGGGAGGCCTGCTCTGCACCCTCTGGGTTTGAGAAAGCTCAAGTGTTCTGTCCACTTTCTTTCCCACCTCTGTGTCACTTAACACAGAGACCATGAAATGGGATAAGCTGCCGGATCAAAATCCAACTCTTCTTTCTGACACATTACCCCATTAATGATTACCTATCATGTTTAAATCATAGGGGGATCATGTACCCAGCGACAAAACCCAGCTGTGTCTCCTTCCATGGTCTCTTCTAAGCCTGAGCCCCACATCTGACACCTCCACTTTGCCTCACACAGATCTCAAATCCAGGGGATCCGAAACCCAAGGCATCATCTACTTCCCTAACCCTGAGCCTTCTGTGCTTCAGCCTTCCGTCCGCTCTCACCCGGGCAAATGGATACTGGTTCTCATACTTCCCTGCAAACCACCGATCACATTTGATCATTCTCTATTTCTATTTTAAATTTTGTGCAGTTCTTGGTTGTTTCAGTGAGTATTTCCCAAGCACACCACTCAGACTTCTTGGCTGGTCCATCAAAATAGAGTGCTGGTGTCCTCCTGCATCCACTTGGGAGGCTGTGATCAAGTCCCAGGTGTGTTTCCATGGTGATGTTAGTTCTCACATTAGTCCCCTCTCTATGATTCTTGAGTAACTTACAGGCTTACCAAGTCCAGGGTCCTGTATGTGCCTGCGGGGCCCTGTGTGCCCTGTCCCTGCCTACTGGGCTTCACACCCTGCCTCCGCCCTGGCTCGACTGCTGCAGACACATCACCCTCCGTGGGTCCTTAACACTCTTTGACCTCAGCACCTGACCTCACAGTTTCCACCTGGATATGCTGACTTCTCCCTTCAGTCTCTAAATGTCACTTTCCCAGGCATCCTCCAACTTACATCAGACACCATCGTCACCACAGTTCATTGTACCATTCTATTACCTAAAAACATTCCTCCATTCACACTCAGGTTCTCCTCCTCTGATGACTTCATGTTGGTCCCTCCCAGAGCCTGTAAAAGTGCGTTCTCTCTGTCTGTCCTGTCTGTTCTGGCCATGCTAGGTGCTCAGGAATGGCTGCTGGATGGCTTGTGAAGGGTGAGTAGGGACATCCTCTGGAACTGGTCTACTTCCCTGGTGACTCACTGTGGTTCTGTTAGTACCAGTAGAGACAGGACCATGGGATGCAGCTTGCTTCTAGGGTACAGTAATGAGTCTTCCTGTTTCCTATCAGAAATCACCCCTAGGAGCTGCAGAGATAGCTCAAAAGTCTAAGTGCCTGCCTGGCAAGCACAAGGATCCACAATGGCCACACACAATGGCCCTGTGCAGAGCCAGCCACTGAAACTGGGTTTGGTGGCACATGCCTATAATCCCAGCACTGGGGAGGCTGTGACAAGAGGAGTACTATGAGTCTTAGGTGCATAGTAAGACCCTGTACCAAACAGAAAGAAAGAAGGAAGGAAGGAAGGAAGGAAGGAAGGAAGGAAGGAAGGAAGGAAGGAAGGAAGGAAGGAAGGAAGGAAAGAAAGAAAGAAAGAAAGAATTTAAAAAAAGAAATCACCCCTAATTGAGAAATTGTGTGTGTGTACTCTTTTACTTTCTGCCTTATAAGACTGTTTACTTTTTTAAGAACCCCTAAACAGATATCAGAGAGAATTTGTCAACTAAAATCCAAACCCAGTAAGATAGCAGTAACTGTTTCAACCACAGCAATCAATGCTTACATACATTAATTTGTATGTATTTTGCGCTGTTCTCTTTACCTCAGTGGTTAGTAGCTTCATAGCTTCTTTGTATATGGCTCAGTTGGGGAAAGTAACAGAGCACACAGCTGAACATTATTGCCTGCCCCAGCTGCAATCTCTGTCAATTCTGACTCTTTGTGGATAGTAATGAAACACAACAGGTGGCTAATGCAGTGTCGCAGGCTGCTCTAGCTCTGTTCTGTTCAACTGCACAATGCTCAAGAACATTCAGTCAAGCAAATATTGAATACATATTTGAAATCCTGGTGGTGAGAGATCCATAAAGGACCATAGTCATATGAGAAAAATAATCAGGTTTCCCCATAAGGTCAACATTGATCCTAAACCATTGAATTTGATTTAGTTCTCATCCCATTGAATTTGCCACCAGAATTATGGGAAGAATTAAGTTTGTGAAGCGAGATATCTCTGTCTGTCTGTCTGTCTGTCTGTCTGTCTGTCTGTCTGTCTGTCTGTCTGTCACGTATCCCACATATTGCATAGGGGAGAAAAAGCACTATCTTATCCTCCTTCATTTTTAGGTGCATGGCTCAGGCACCCATATCAAAAGGCAGGTTAGCAAGAGACAGCCTTAGAAACTTACCTTTAGTACAAGTTTTATGTGAGACTGGAGCCTTCGAAGATGAAGAGCCACAGAAGCTGGAAAGGGCTGGGGAGATAACTCAGTGGAAGGATGTTTGCATAGCATGCACAGAGCTCTGGGTTCCATCCACAGGACTGCAAAAACAAAATCCAAACATGATAGCATGCACATTTCCAGTCATAGGTTTAATGAAGAAGCAGATAATTACAAGGAAATAAGTTTTAAGAATAAAAGTGTCCATGCCACGCAGGCCCCACCCCCAGGTGTGCGGAGCTGGTGATGGAGTCCAGGCGTGGTGGTGCGCGCCTGTGATCCCAACACTAGGGAAGCAGAAACAGGAGGATCACTACAAGTCTGAGCTGCACAGAAAAATTGTCTCATATAATGGTAATAACTGCTTTTCTAGTATTTGCCAAAGAGGATTATTGGCCATAAATACCTACCTGGCCAACAGATCTTCTTTGGTATATAAATTCTGGACATTTGAAAAATGGTCTACTTATAGGAGATATATCAGAAACTATGGAGACACACCTTTCTTAAAAGATTTGACGGGGGAGTGTTCTTTTTCAGCTTCGTACTCACCTCTAAAATTCTACTTCCACAGCGGGCAAGATAGCTCAGTGGACTGAACACCTGCTTAGGCAATCTCAAGGACTAGTGTTCAGTCCGTAGCACCACAGGCTGTGCCATGTGCCAGCCTTGCCCCCAGACACACTGAGCAAGCCATCGAATCTGGGCATGGTGGCACATGCCCATAATCCTGGCTCTGGGGAGGCTGAAAATGGGAGGATCACTATGAGTCTGAGCTGTGTAGTGAGACCCTGTACCAAATACATAAAAATAAATAAATAAATAAATAAATAAATAAATTCTATGTCCATACGCCAGCACCAAGTTGACGCACATTACATTTATTCAGGGATTCCCTTCCCAACCTACAGTCTTGATATCCTTATCCATTAGATTTTCAAATTCCCACTTTGGGACTAGTACGTTGGCTGTTGTTTTAGCAGAACTGTCTTTATCAATCTATGTGATCATCAGTTTAAGGAAATCCTTTCTTTGTGAAATCCAGCTGATCTATCAGCAAGCAATTCACTGTATAGCTATGAATTAGAAGGACGGTCTCGGCACAAGGTAAGCTTGATGCTTGAGTCCTGTTCATACACCTGATTACTTAGTAAGGCTGAGTTAATGGGGTAAAAGAAAGGCTCACGAGCAAAGGCAGTGATGCCAGTTGTACTGGCAGTAACTCTAGTTTATTCACCCAAGTCTTCCCAAAATACAGTGCACAGCAGAATCTCTTCATAGTCTGGCGAAAACTCATGTGCCTGGACTCCGTTCTTCAACCCTACAGAAAATCTTAGAGCCAATAAATGTTCACTTTTGCAACATTCCAAGGGATGCTGATACAGCTGGTCTCTGAATAGACCTGTTCTAGTGTATTTCACAAGTGCAGCCTTCATGCACAATTGCCCTCTCTTTTACTACTTTCGTAAACCATGGTGTTAAGAGAAAGAAAAGAACTGGGGTGGGTGGTGCACAGCTGTACTTCCAGTTGCACAAGAGGCTGAGACAAGAAGGTCTCAAGTTCAAGGTCAGCCTGGACAACTTAAGAGAACCCTGTCTCAAAAAGTGCTAGAGATATAGTTCAGTGTGAGGCCAGCCAAAATATGCAGAAATGACCAATATGTGGATGTTCCATTTCCCTGACCTGATCATTACGCACTGTACATATGTGAAATACTGTAGTCAGTACAAATGCACAATTTTTTTGTGTCATGTCAAAGCAAATTTTTAAAAACTTGAAAAGACAGGAGGCCATCCAAGCTCCACAATTTCTGTGTTTATAACCTTAGGTAAATAATTATCTACTGTAAGCTCATCTGGAAAATGAAATAATTCCTGTTCTCAAAGGACCACATTAGGTGAGATATTATCATAACATCTTTAATAAGTACACTAGGTCTTGGTGTACACTGCTGATAGCACCAAGTAAAGAGCTTTGGAAAACGTAGATGACAGGGCTGTGGATATAGCTCAGTGGCATAGCATTGCCCAACACGCACAGTGCACAAGCTCCCAGGCCCTAGATACAGCCTGTAGAACAGCATGCATGATAAGTGTAGTGTTTTGTCAAAAATGTTATATTCACAAGGCAGCTAAATATGCGAAGATGGAGACCTAAGTCTAAAATCTGTCACCAAAAGATGGAGCTTAGGGAATTCTGTGGGATAAAGAAGCAAGGTAGGGGCCGGCGAGATGGTTCAGTGGTCTAAAGCGCCTGCTTAGGAGGGCTCAGGCAACTGCGGGGACTGCAGTTCGATCCCCGGCACCACATGCTGCGCCAGCGCCACCACCAGGGCAGGCTGAGCCAGCCACAAAATGAATAAAGAAAGAAGCTAACAAACACAACAAGCAAACAAATAAATAAATAAATAAAATTTAAAAAAAAAAAAAAAAAAAAAAAGAAGCAAGGTAGACTAAGGCATAGGAAACAGTAGAGGTGAGGAAAAATGAAGGACTAGGTCATCTGCATGTGTGTAGTCAGACTTCATGACTCCCCGTGGGCTGCATGTACAGACACACGCACTGGGCAGCTGCCTGTAGTGGTTAGCACAAAGCCCTGACACCCACAACCTAGAGGAGAAGAGGCTACTTTGGGCTTACAGTTTCAGTCAGTGGCCAGCTGCCATCAAAGCAGAGACATCATGGCAGAAAGAAAAGCTGTCCAACGCCCGGCCACCAGGAAGCTGAGTGGGTTCCAGAAAGTTCCTGGAGATGGGGGGACAAATATAATCCCTATATCCCACCCAGATAGTCAGCTCAGAAGTATGCTTTGCTAATCTTTCAAGCCAATCAAGCTGACAGTCAAGATTAACCATTCTATTCCAAAAATGGCAGCATTCTCATGCGCTGATGGTAGATTTGGCCCTCTGACATCAAAATGTCACCTATGAGACACTTGAGTGGGGGGCCTACACATAGAGACAGGAGTTGCCACCAGTTTGAGATAGACAGAAACTGTGTCCAGTATCTGAAAAACAACTGAAGTCAGAAGTGCTGTTTTTCGCAGAGCTAATGGGAGTACCGACCATCACTGTTTAAGGACCGAGTCCTGTTCCTTCAACTAGGTCGCTCAATGGATTGATTGCTAAACGAAGAACTGTATATAGTATGTACATTGCAATATTCAGAGCAAAGAAGTGGTCAAAAGAAACTCCAACTTGATTTTGCTTTTATTTGCATAACTCTTACACACAGTGCTTTGTGATAACAATAAAAAAACGAGTACTATATAGAACAATCAGTAAAAATTACAGTGCTGTATATTCAAG
>PVKN010034312.1:0-11854 GCA_004027915.1 Capromys pilorides
TTTTAATGTGTTTTTGTAGAGGAAGGCTATTGATTTTTGATTATTGACTTGGTATCCCGCTACACTAATGAAGTTGCTTACTTAATCGAGAAGATTTTGAGTGGAGCTTTTGGGGTAATCTCTGTAGAGTGTCATGTCATCTGCAAATAAAACTTTCTTACTTTCCTATCCTTGTTTCTTTTATTTCTTTCTCTTTTCTAATTGCTCTGGCCTAAGTTTCCAGGACAGTGTTGAGTAAGAGTGGAAAAAGTGGACATCCTTATCTTGTTCCTGAATTTCAGAGAAAGCTTTCTTTTTTTTCCTTTTGCTATGATGTTGGCTGTTGGTTTCCCCTAGATGACTTTCATCAGATTGGGATAAAAATCACCTATTCCAATTTCCTGTAGGGCTTTTTCTTCATTTATTTAAATGATGATTTAATTTTTATTTTTCCTGTTTATATAGTGTAGTATATTTATTGATTTACATATGTTGACCTATTCCTGCATCCCTGAGAGGAATCCCATTTGGTCCTGGTGTATAATCTTTTTGATGACTTATTGCATTCTGTTTGCCTGCTTCATTTTTTAAAACTATTTATTTATTTATCTGGTATAGGGTTTCACTATGCAGCTCAGGTTCATAGCAATCCTCCTATCTCAGCCTCCCCAGTGTTGGGATTACATGTGTGTGCCACAGCACCTGGTTTTGGTGGTCAGTACAATGCATGGCTGACATGGCATGCAGTACTAGGGGTCAAACTTGGGTCCTTGTTCTTGCCAGACAGGCGATTAAACTGCTGAGACTGAACGGTAGTTCTCTTTCTCTGTTGAGCCCTTCTTTAGTGTTGTTAACAGGGTAATTCTTGCTTCTAGGAATGAATTTGGAAATATTGCTTCCTTTTCCATTTCACTGAATCATTTGAGAAGTAGTGTTGTTAGGTCTTCTCTAAATTCCCTGTTGAATTCAGCAGTGGATCTGTCAGGGATAGAGCATTTCTTTGTTGTTAAATTTTTAATTACATATTCAGTTTCATTGATTGATATAGATTTATGCAAGATTTCTATATCTTCTTTATTTAACTTTAGAAATTAATTTGTATAGGGCTGGGGAGATAGCTCAGGGGCACAAGTGCCTGCCTGGCAAGTGCAGGGTCTTGAGTTTGATCTCCTGTTCTGCACAAAAAAAAGAAAGAAAAAGAAATTCATTTGTATGAAGGAAGCTGTTTGTTTCTTCTACCTTTTCCATATTATTAGAATACAAGTTTTCAAGGTAGGTGCATATAATCTGAAATTTTGATTTCACCCTTGTCATTCTGAATTTTGTGCATTTGAGTATTTTCTGTCCTTTTTTTTTTTAAATAAGATTGTATAGAGGTTTGCTGATTTTATTTAATCTTCCAAACTATTCATTGATTATTTGAATTTTTTTCTTCATTTACAATGTGTTAATTTCTACTTTGGTCCGTGTAATTTCCTCCATTATACAAGATCTTGGCTTAGCTTGTGTTTCTTTTTCTAGAAATTTGAGGTTCATGATTAAGTAGTTTATTTGTGCTTGCTCTGTTTTCCTAATATGAGTATTTGCTGCTATAAATTTCTCTGTTAGGACTGCTTTAATTGTGTTCCATAATTTCTGGTATGTTATATTGCTTTTGTCATTTAATTTTAGAAACTAATTTCTTCTTAAATTTCACCTGTGATCCATTGTTCATTCAAGAGACTACTATTTAATTTCTATGTGTTTGTGAAGCTCTTCTGGTTTCTTTTGCCATTGATTTACAATTTCATTGCACTGTAGTCTGATGGTATGCTTGGCATAATTTCAATATCTCTGTATTTACTTCACCACATTTTATGAGTTAGTATGCAGTCCCCTTTCAAGAATGTCCCATGTACAGTTGAGAAGAATGTATATTCTGATTTTGTAGGGTAGAATAAACTGTAGACATCTCTGAAGTCCATTTGTTTAAAAGTTTGGTTCAGTTGTAATATTTCATTGGTGAGTTTTTGATTCATGACCACTTGCCACAGCCTGTCCTCTGTATTTGATATCCTATCCTCAAATTGATATAAACTATTGTCAGTACTTTCTATGGAATTTTCATTCTCCTGGACATATGTTGAGTGTTCCTTATGAGTTCCATTTGTTTCTTGTGCTGAGCATTCAGGGCTTCCATAATTTTCTTAAGCTCCTCTACTTTTTGTCTATATCTGCTCTAAAGTCACTATGTATGATTTTTACTGTGCACACTACCCCAGCAGTTACCTGAGAAATTATTTCTTAGTTGATTTCTCCTAGATCATCATTCAGTTGCTTTGTTATGACTTCAAGGAAGCCAAGTGGGTGGCTTTCAGATTATCTCACCTCATTGGCTCCTGAGTTTTCCTTTAGTGAACTGGATGTCTATGGATGCATCTTTTTAAAGTGTCTTTTCATTTCTTTTCTTATGTTAGTTTAATTCCTGGGTGATGCTTGTAAATTGCCTATAGTGTTTTGCTTTACTGCTAGCATTTAGAACTCATATGAGTTTCTATTTCTCTGAGGTATCTTATGGGTGTAACTTGTTTTGGGGTTTTGTGTCTCTCTCAACATCCTATGTCTTCAATTTTTTGGAGATAATAAACAGATGCTTTCTTGGCCCTGACCTTGGATTTTTGGCCAAGTACCACAGTATTTTCCATGACCTTTAGTCAATCTCATTTTTGGAATACCTGGAAGAATACCTGTTTAGAACAATTATGTCACTTTTAGCTAAAGTCTTTCCTTCAGCAATAACAGCAGCATCAATCACAGCTGAGAAAGTGACAAAATGAAGTATTCATTTATTTGCCACCTTTAAGTAAAAGCAAAAATAGATTTGTGCACTAGATTTTTCATTATATAACAAAATCTAAAATAGACGAGAAAATTATATGCAGTATGTAAGTCCTTAATATATCAATTTTAACCTATGGAGTTAAAATTTAAATGTGCATAAGGAAAAACAGGTAGAAGAACAGGACAATATTAGAAGTAAGTCTAGAGCACAAAACTGGATCATTCTTAACTTTAGGCAACTTGTGCAGAAGACTGGAAGGAAAAGGAGAAGGAAGAGATACAAAGAACAGAAAATCACAACCACAAAGAGGCTAGAAACTATATTCACATTCATATAAAAACATGATGAAGGATGTAAAAAACCCACAACAATGACAAAAAACAAACAAGATTTGTTTGTTCTGTTACTGGTAGACCAGTTATTGAAGCAGAGTTCAGATCCATGTTGCTTTATTTCAGTAAATCAGTGTCATAGTTATTTTTCCTCTCATTGCTGAGACAAAGTACCCAATGCCCAAAATTAAGGAAGGGAGGGTTTATTTGGTTTATTTTTCTCACAGTTAGCAAAGTTTTCAGTACATAATCAGCTGGCTCCTAGGCAAGGTGGCGTGGTACAGGGGCAACAGTTCAAGATGGCAGAATACAGCAAAAGCAGCAGAACCACAAGGGCTAGTCAACCTCTTTCCTCCCTTATTTTAAAATCAGGCTACCTACCAGGGGGAGAGGGTTGCAGTTGTAGCACTCACACAGTCTCCATGCTCTCCTCTTGCACAGGATGAGGATGTTACAAAATATGGACCCCGGCTCCATGCTAAGTCACTTAATTAAACACTTACATTTCTAGAGTGGTAAGGGCATATCCTTCTCAACCCAGAATATACAACCCTTGAGTTACTTATTTGAATTTGTAGATTTCCATGATGACACACTGTCTCAACCATAACAATCCACTCCTTGTGAATTTTACAACCAGAGATTTTTTTAAACCATATTCTAGATACAAAGACATGCTTATTCTTAACATTGCACAACTCCATCACTATAACACAGGTTTAACAACCCTTTAGAACCTGTATTAAGTATCAATGTTATATTACCTTAGAACCATAATATTATGTCCTTGCTTCCTCTCCCCGGATTCATGCACATCCTTTTATGCAAAAAGGATTGAGTTCATCTGCAAGAGCTTCCAAAGTCCTAAAAGTTTCAATATTGCTGTAATATGCAAATCTAAAGTCTCCTCTGACATTTAAGGCAAAAGCAGATGGGAGACCTTGTACAAATGAAAAGAGAGTTAAACACTCCCAACATTCAACGGCACAAGATAAACATTTTTATTTCAAAAGTTACAAACAGGGAGTTACAGAGGATTGGGACCAAAGCAAGTCCAAAATACAGCAGGGCAAATATTATGTCCTATAGTTCCACGTCCAGCATTGGAAGCACTCTGTGGCGAGTTGTGAGCTCCCAAGAGCTTGCATGACTCCACCCTTATGGCACTTCTGGTAGTTATATCTCGCATAGCTCCTCTCTGAGGCCTGCTTTGCTCCCTCTTTACAGCTTTTCTTAGATGATCCATGATCCTGGCTTTTCTAAATTTCTGGCATCTCCTCTGTATTGTCGGCTTCTCACTTACAGCTTCACATGCTACTTTCTCAGGGTCACACTGCCTGGCCTGCTGGGCCTTCTGAAATCTAGGTGGAAGCCTTCTTAACCTCTGAACTCTTGCATTGTGCATGTGACTAAGGCCACAGCTAAATGGATAATGCCAAGGTCTGCTGCCAGCTGGAGTAATAGCCAATGTTACCTCTCTCTTGTGTGCAGTACACTGTCTGTATTACTGAGTACTTTGAACCTGATTTTGAGGAATAAATTTTCCATGCTGCCATCATTCTGGATCCTGGTGTTGCCACCACCACCATTCTGGAACATAGTGCTCTGCAGCTTTCTCCTCAAAGCAGTCTTTCACATTTGCTGTTTTGAAGATGCAAAGAGTGGAGACATGTCGTTTCTTGGGATGTCCGTAAACCATCTTTAATAGTCTCCCATTACTTTTCAGAAGTGGAGATCTCCTTACCTTCATCTTTGCAGGTGCATCTTTGCATCCATAGCTTTAGTGCAGCTTTTATTCTGGCCAAACTCACATTTGAAATCATTCTGCTTGGTTTTATGCTCTTTATTCTCTATGTAAATATGGCTAAAAGAGCCCAACAATAGCCATGACACAGCCTCAATATTCAACCTCCTTGAAATTTCTTCTGCCATGTTAATTAGTCCCTTGTCCTTAATCTCAGGCTCAGGCAAAGTCTCTGGACATGAGCAAAATGTAGACACACTTTCTGCCAAGCCTTAATATACATCATCTTGAATCCAACAGCCAATACAGTCCTTCTTCCCAGCAGAAATCACCCAAGCATGGTCTTCACCAGCAGAATTTCTATCAGCCTTCTGGTCTTCTGAGCTCTGACCAGAATCTGCCATACAGAACATCTTAAGGCATTTTAGTGCTACTTTTGCAGGTGACATCTACAAACGTATGCAAACTTTTTGCATAAACCATTCCCAAAGGCTCTTGAACCATATGGTCAAGTATGGTCACAGCAAGAATGTCAATTCTCTGGGACCAAATTCTGTCTTAGTCACTTTTCTCTCATTGCTAGGACAAAATTAAGGAAGGCAAGATTTATTTAGCTCACAGTTTGTGGAGCTTTCAGTCCATAATCAACTGGCTCTAAGCCAAGGTAGTGTGGCATAGGGTCAGTACTTCATGGTTTCAGAAAACAGCAAAAGAAGTAAGAGCTTGGGTGTCGGGGGCAAGCCTTTTTTTCTCCCTTATATTGTAACCAAGCTATGTTCTCCAGTAGTGGAGCAGGTGTAGCATTCACACAATGCAATTTCCCCATTGACATTGTCATGCTGTCCTCTTGCACAGGATGAGGATGTTATAAATTAAGGACCCTGGTTCCCTGCTGAGTTACCTAAACTTCTAAACTTCTCAAGTTGACACAATTAGGAACAGCCTAGAGTGGTAAGGGCATGTACTTTTCACCCCAGAATGTAGAACCACTGATTTACTTTGTTAAGCTTCTAGACTTCTTGTGTTCATCCAATGTGTCATAACAGCCATCAGTAGCTTCTTAGCAGGGTAGTGGATGACATCATTGAGCCTGCACCTTCTGGCCTAGATAAGATTCATTTGGTCTCAAGCTGTCAGCAAACCTTCTGAGGGCGTGAGCCTAGCTGGAAATCGCTAGATGGAGCAGGCAGCCACTCTGAGTTAATCCTACGCAGGACTATGCCAAGCTAATATATGAATCACATGGGAAAAGTCCATGACTTTGTGAGGCAAACAGTAAATTTTTTTGCCATTCTAAAAGTATTAGTAGATAACTTTAAATTACTTTTGAGGTTACTTTTAAAAGCTTTTGGAGAATAAGTCATTCTAAAAGTAATGAAACTACCATTACCTTGCTGTCTTTTTCTGCTTTTTAGGTCAAACTCACATGCACTGAGGCATGCTCAGACATAGAAGGGATGAGGAAGAGGCCAAACTTGAGCTGAACTAGGGTTAACCCTCTTAACCATGAAGAATGGCCCACTACCCATATTCTATCATCTGAAAGCATAAGGCCAATTTAATCTGGAATTGAGCAGGTATTTTGTTCTGGGTTTCCACTGATGGCTTGGTCATAGCAGCAATGCCATATTTTCATACAACTGGCTTACTGCTTTGAAAAACTACCCTATATCAAAAGATAAATCAGGAAATCTATATTTCAATACCTTATTTTAGCAGTACTTTGGCTGGTAGCTAGGCCAGAAGGACAGATCAACTCCAAGATGAAGAAGAATGGTGAAGATGAGATGGGGACTGAGGGCCGTAGCCAAGCTCACTTGGGTTGTAGGCAGAAGACACTGGCATGATTCAGAAACTATGGAAGAAGCATAGTCATACAAATAATTGCAGTAGTTTTGCTTATTAGTCAGTGTATATAACAGATTATTTTATGTAATCTTAAGAACAGTTGTGTAAGTCTGTTGTTTTCTATTGACAACAGACACATGGTATCTTTTCAATACTAACCAGTTCTCTCATTCTCCAATTCTCTGCAGACACTAAGAGAGTGTCTAACAATTCAATTCATGACATGACCTACACAGGTTTTACCCAGACCTCACACTTTATAGGGCTTAGTCTTACAAGACCTCTCCTAACTTATACAGTAGCCACACATGAGGTCCTAGTTTACTCTCAATTTAGGATCTGATTTTTAGACAAGGTCTGACTGTGTAGTTTAGGTGGTCCTGAACTCACTACAGCTCAGGCTGAACTCAAACTCTCATCAGTACTCCTGCTTGAGCCGCTCAAGTGATGAGATTATAGGCATGTGCCACCATGCCTCTTAATATAGGAATTCTGAATACCCCAGGTAGGTTTGATAATTTCCACACCTCCTAGAAAGCACTTTACTTACAATTTATATCAATTTATAATACAAGTAGTAAAGAGCCAAGTGGAAGAGGACAAAGCATGGGAGTGATGATATTGGTGGGGCATAGATTCCATATCCTCCTGTCCAGCACATGTTTATTAACAAACCTGGAATCTCTCTAAGTGTCTTATGATTTTTTTTTGGAACTGGGGATTGAACTCAGGCCCTTGCTCTTAACAGGCAAGAGCTTATTCCACTGAGCTATTTCCCCAGCCCCTCTTATTAATTTTTATAAAATTAATTTCCACCTGTTTTCCCCTTTCTGCAGCTTTGTTAATGTATCTGCACATTTCCACTCTCTAATCACGTTTATTCTTTCTTGTGACCAGCCATGGTACAGAAGCTATCTAGGAGCCCTAAGACATGAGGCTTCAACTCGATAGCACAGACTCAGCTCTGGTCAAAAGGGACTAGTTAAGAATAACAAAAGCACTCCTATCACTTAGGAAATTCCAAAGGTTTTAGGAACTTTGTGCCAGGAACTGGAGACAGAGATAAAATATATTATTTTATTATACAACTGGTAGGCATTTGTTGTTATTCTTATTTTAAAGATAAGGACTCTTAGGCACAAAGAGGTAAAATAATTTGCTTAAGGTCACATAGCTGGGAAGTTAAGCAGTAAGCCAAGAATTGAATGCAAGTCTGGCTGTTGTCAAAGTCATCCACTTAATTAGCATCCTGCCAGAATCACATAGAATACGTTATGGTAGAAGTTAGAGGGAAGCATTGCTGAAAGTAATGAACAGTTACCTACACATACACTGGTTAGAACAACGGAAGTTCTAGGCATTAGGAAAGGGGGAAAACAGAAACCTCAAGCCAACAGTAGAAGTCTAGAGTCAGCATTGCTAAAACCCCAAAATAGCAAGGGTTATAATGGTGAAGATAATTATCATTTTATTTTAAATTTAGGAATAACTGGTTTCCAGGTCACATGTGGAAGAGGAGTTTGGGAAGCAAATTTCAAGTCCCAAGAGGAAATTGAGTTCTACACGCCTTTGTGAAATGCTTGCTTGCTATTTGTCAGGTATTTTGCTAAGAATAGCTGTGCACAAAGGAAGAATGAGAGAGAAATAGGCTGAAGTTAACTTATAAAAAGACTTTCATTTGTTCTAAGGTCATAGGGTCAGAGTGTTTGTTTCTTCAAATCAAAAGGAGTATCTTTTTGGAAAATTTGTAGCATATGTATTGTATGTTACACTGTTTCTATCTTTGTTTTTGATTTTTGTTTTTGCTTTTGTTTTTACTCTTGAAAATAAAATAAAATTAGAAAAAAAGAAAACAAGTGTCCTATAGAATTATACTTCTCTGTTCTAAGGGATAAGCTTCCTGAGTTTCATTGTCTCACCTTCACATTGGTCCCCAAGTAGAAACGCTGTGAGTATTTGGGTCAGCCAAAATTGACTAACCCAGAACTCATTATCCAAGGAGGTATGAGATTCCATTAGTGATATGGAAAGAGGAAATTACAGTTATTCATTGGTCAGTCAGTCTATAGTAGTTCACTGAACAGATGCTTAGGACCAGATTGTATACGGGAGAAAACCACATAGTATAACTAGCAATAAAATGATTTTATAACAATAAAATGTAAATGAAAGGACTACGTGGGTATAGAATGGAAGGAATAGCAGAGACAACAGCCAACATAGTTTAAAATTGACTAGAGGGGCTGGGGAGATAGCTCCATGGCACAAGTGCCTGCCTGGCAAGTGCAAGATCATGAGTTTGAACCCTGGTCCCGCAAAAAAAAAAAAAAAAAATTGATTAGAACTGGAATCCTAGTGCAGATGAACCAAGCAATTTGGAATTTGTTCTTTTGGAGGAAGGTATGGCTACATAAAAGGATCCTAATATAGTGAACATATATCTGAAATGGGCCAGAAATATTCAGGAATTTTGATGGTTTTGAATTCAACAGAATCTATTCAAGAATTAGGATATGCCCTGAGGCAACATGATTTAGGAGGAGTGCCTGATCAGGAGACTAAGATCTGCATGCTAGTGCAATCTCTGCCACAAAAATCTTCATGATTTGGAACAAATCACTTAACGTTTTTAATAGGAAGATGTTTTGGGTTGGTTTATCTTGCCAAACAACCAATCCCTAAGCAAACAGGGTACCATTTCTTGTTTCAGTTTTAAGTATGTTACACTTCATTATTTTGCAGTATATTTCAAAAATATCATAACATTTGCCTTAATTGCTGTATAAGACCTGGAATAAAAAAACACTTGGAACACACAAACATCAAGCTGAAATAATCTACTTGTACGGAGCCTTTACTACCAGAAGGTTGTAGTTTATTAAGTAAGCAGGTGTGTGGCAAGGCAAAATAAAATAACCTATTAAAACAGAAAGTAAACTTTGCTTTAATGGCTGTAGAAAGGAGGTGGTTAAGGAAGGTACCATTTTAAATGTACTCTTGACTTCTATCTTGTCTTTCTACACTTCCTCTTTTATTGTTATTATCCATTGGAGATTGGAAAGTATTTCAACACTGCTCTGATCTACAGTATAAGCTGAACTGGGATGCCATGGGATAAGTAATACCTTGGGTTCTGTCCAGTTCTAAAATCCCATGATTTTTGTGTCAGTATAAATTTTGGCTTTCAATGCCTTAATTTCAACCTGTGTAAAGATTTATTGGCAATCATTCAGAAGGTATGTGTAGGCCAGATATGAGGGGTAGGAATAGCCAAGTAAAACACCTTGCAGAGAAAATATTGATTACATCTCAGCTGATGAATACACAAGTTGAGAATGTTGCCTGTTCTAAAGGAGGTAATTAAATGGAGAAAACTAATAAAGCTCATTATTATCGTTATCATTGTTAGCTGTCTTTTTATAATCACCTACCTTGTGGCATATACCAAACCAGATCCCCTGAGTAAGTTACATCTTCATTTTCACAATATATCTGAAATACTGCTTTTCTTACCCCATTTTTTTCAGATAATGAAATTTTGGTTTAGAGAAGATAGAGACTTTCTCTGCACAGCAGGAGAAAGGAAGCTTGCTTAAAAGGTACTGGCAGATGTAGAAGTCATGATAAATTGGGCTGGAGGTGACTAAAGGGAATATACTTTGGATTCAAAACAAGGGTAGAATCTGTAACCCCCTTAAAAGGGCTCAAGTATCTCCAATGACTGGGTCAAGTGGTAACAGATTAACATGGAAGAAAACCAGTAAAAATCTATTGGCTGAGAACTGATATGCATTTGTTTGGCACTGTTTTGTTCGGAGGCCTTATTATTTTCTTCAAAATTCTATTTTTGTTTTCATTGTAAATTCTTTGTTAGCAATAGGATACACAAACTGAATTTCCATGGCTTGCCTATAGAAATAAAGGTACTATTTCTGTACAAACACATTTGCTCATGGAGATGAAATGTCAGGTCTGATGATAATTTCCCTTAGGGGATGCACTGTGCTAAATTTGTTTGCTGATTTGATGTTCACTACACTTGGTGCCATTTGAATTCATTGATCTTTAGAGATATGGTTTGTAGCTTATGTCTGGGCAGCAATCAATAATTTTATATTTAGTGTGAATTGAACTGTAACTAAAAGATGGAGTGCTTCTGTGTCATGTCTCTTTATTGTAAATAGAATTTATGGTTTTTTGGTTGTGATCACAATAAATGGACAGTGAAGGATTTCTGTATTCTTACTGTGCTCCAAGAAAAGTCACAGACATTTGTTCACAGGCAAGTTAGGAAGCATAGAATTGAACTTGGCATGAGTGTGAAATTTGTATATTATACTAAGAGTGATGAACATTATTTAGAAATGAGTACATAGTACTATGCAATTGTATTTCAAGAAATCTTTTTAAATTTTTTAGAGAGCTTTTTAAGAACTCTCATGAAATGCAATTAAGACAAAAATGTGTCTGCTTTTGATGAGTGCTTAATTATATCACCAGTTTGATTCACTGCCCATAAATATACTTTCTAAGTCACTTCCTTTATGTTTATTTTTGCTCCTTGCTTAAAGGTATTTATTCCTTCTTTGAGGGATGCCAATATTATTTAATAATTGGTTCACATTAGGTTGTAAAATACTCTATTTTCTGTCTGTATAATTTTCACAATTTTCAACAAGGATATACATTCCTTGTAATCAGGTCCATTTTTATCACTTTGAATCATTCTGAAAACTCCAGTCTGGCTAATATTTTCTCTGTCTCACTCCTGCAACCCTGACCTTTTCCCTGTTTTTCTTTCTTCCTCCCTCCATTGCTCCCTTCTATTTCCCTTCCCTTTCCATCCTTCCCTCTTCTTTCCCTCCTTTCTGTTTCTTTCTTCTTCCTCCCTCTTTTCCTCCTGGCCTTGTTTCTATGCTTCTATCTCCCTTCTATTTCTCTCTCTCTCTCTGTTTCTCTCTCTCTCTGTTTCTCTCTCTCTCTCTCTCTTTTTCTCTCTCTCTCTCTCTCTCTCTCTCTCTCTCTCTGTCTACAGAGTCTAGCTATGTTGTTCAATGTCCTAGACACAGTGATCTTCCAGGTGCAGCCTCCCAAGTATTTCGGACTATAGGGGTATGTCACCACACCCAT
>PVKN010034313.1:0-11854 GCA_004027915.1 Capromys pilorides
ATTTTATTTTTATTTATTTATTTGTTTGCTTGTTGTGTTTGTTTGTTTCTTTATTTATTCATTTTGTGGCTGGCTCAGCCTGCCCTGGTGGTGGCGCTGGCGCAGCATGTGGTGCCGGGGATCGAACTGCAGTCCCCGCAGTTGCCTGAGCCCTCCTAAGCAGGCGCTTTAGACCACTGAACCATCTCGCCGGCCCCAGAATGGTAGATTTTGCCCAAACCCTGGGCAGAAGCCTCACACTGTTACCTGCCTTTGTCTTTAGATACAACTGTGAAGACGAGCGCTGTTACCTAGACCTGGCCAGGCTCCGAGGCGTCCACTACATCACTTGGCGAAGGCGAAGCAAAGTCTTTCCTCAGGACAAGGTAAAGTTCTATCACAAAGCTTGCCATGTTACACTGGTCAGTGGTTTAAAATTAGAAATGATCACTGAGCTTCTGCCCAAGACAAACTCTTCCACCATGGAAAAGTAGGTTGTATTTTATATTTGCAAATTAAAGAAGATTTTAATGTTGTTGAGACAGCTTTGTGAAGTTTGAACATAGAAAGATCTAACAAATTAGATATAGGAGGAATCAGCAAACTGTGCTCTAAGGCACAAACCTGCCTCCCCCATCTGTCTTTGTAAAATAGGTTCTTCTAGAACATTCACTCACGAGTTTGTGTATTGTCTGTGACTGCTTATGCTGCTTGTGCTCTTCAGTAGCAAGGCTGAATGACTGTGACAGTGCTCAGAGTATTATCTAGCTGTTTCTAGAAAATGCTTGCCAACCTCTCATGTGTAGAATGAATTAAAACAGTTGCTGTAGTCAAAATAAAATAATATTCTTACTGTTCTACCATGTCCTCAGCAACTGAAGGATTTGTGCTCTGGTTTGGCTTTGCAGGGCCACCACCCGACGCTGGGGGAGCACCCCAAGTTCACCAACTACTCTTTCGATGTGGAAGAATTTATGTCACTAGTCCTTGAGGCTGCGGATCATGTCCTGCAGCACCCAAAGTGGCCCTGTAAGCAGCAACATGATGAACTGTAGACGTGCTGCGTCTGGTTGCAGGAGGAGAGCCTCCAAGCCTGCACGCAATCACGCGTTCCTCATGTACTCCAGCAACCTGCTGTGTCCTGACTGCAAATGACCTTTTCTACACTGAAAGACACCTTCAGGATGTTTTGTGTTACATGGTCTTTATATGTATTTTGTACGGTTGTTATGTTGTTGCTATTTATCAATGGCTGTACTATTTTTGCACTGAAAAATTTAGTTTTTATAGTTAAAATTGGGCAGAGGCTCCCTTGTATATAAGGCAGAGGCTCTCTTATATTATTATTATATTTTTAAAAAAGTTCTTTGCAGTGATAGTTGTTTGCTTCTTATTCTTCAGAATACCAAAGTTTTCAATTTTCTTGGATTTAAAATTTTTAAATTGTTTTGTAAAATATGTGACTGCAATTCCAGAGTGTTTTAGCTTGTTTATATTTAGGTTAATCCAGATCTTCTGTTTTATTTGCTGTAATCTATTCCTAACACTGATTGTGTGTGTGTGTATGTGTGTGGAAGAAAACATGCACAACACACACACACACACACACAGACACACAGACACACAGAGTGTGATTTTCAAGCCACAGGACCATGTTACAGATCAGTGTTTAGTCAGTGCCCAGTTATTTGCATGCTGCTGTATAATTTATATCCACATATTTCATATTTATATCATGTCCTCCCAAAATACAGCAGCTATGTGTCATATGAACCAACGGGAACCTTCTGCAGTAATCTGTTGCGTATTTTGTAGCTGGATTCCACTGACTTTTTTATCTATGGGAAATATTTGTGTTGAATTTATATATGAAACAGTAGCTCATTTTGCTCACACATTTGCAACTGCGTACAATACATAGGTATCTACCTCTATTAGCACAGAAATACCCCAGTCTTTGATTGTACAAACTTCAACATTGCCACACGAAGAGAACTATTTCTTATAAAAAGTTAGGACTGTAAAAATGAAGACATATAAATTATGCAGCCAAAAGGAAAAGCTATAGAAAAGTGCCAATATTTAAAAAGAATATCTAAATTATAGTCCTGTTTTTTGAATAGGACTCGTTTCTTACCATTTAGAAACTTTCAATTTAGCTATTAGAAACTATGTGTTATACTGCCAATTGTGATGTTTACATTTCACTAACACTTGAGTGACCTCAGTTAGTGACAAAATGTGTCTGGATCTTTGCTGATCCTTGCACTAAGGGATTATGTATAGATTTCTAGAGTTTAGTAATATTTATTAAAATATCTGAAAGAAAAATAGTGTATTACTCTAGGAAAAGCTTTGATTTGGATCCTAAACCTCTAAAAAAAGAATGATACCATTATGAATTTTTAAATGACAGGTATTGCTGCTGTTCTAGGTGTAGAATACTATGTAACCCCTGGGAAATATTTCACATCAGAGGAACTATAGAAGCCATGTTGCACTTTGAGTCAGTGGGGCACAAACATCTGAAAATTTGTCTGGAAAAAGTTTTGTTATTTATCTTCTTACCTCATTTTCAGAAGCACATAGAAATGTGTTTCCCTAGACTATGGAGGATTCAGAAATTCAGAACACATATAATTAAACTATATTTGAATAGTTCTCATTAAAGAGGATACATTTTGTATAAATAAGAAAATACACTTGGCAATTTATGCATTTAACTTGTCTTGGACATTTTTTTGGTAGAATTAAAAGAAAGTCTTTGAACTGTTATAACCTTTAGAATGGAAAGACTTTTTTATTAAGTCTTAGAAGGGGATACATTTCATCATTTGTACATTTTGTACATGGCTTTGGAATAAATTTTTTTATATTTCATTGAAATATCTGAATGATTTTCAGAGTTTTCTGTGCCTGAATGTTATAGATTCTACTTGTTTCCCCCTGACCAATCTGGTATCCTATAGACTATAAAGATTAAATAACTTACTTATGAAAAATTCAGTTCAAAAAATATATATTAGAATTATTAAATGGTTTTGTAAAATATGTGATTGCAATTCCAGAGTGTTTCAACTTGTTTATGACAAGTCATATATATATATACAGGTTTTTTTTGTGGCTGGCTCAGCCCACCCTGGGGCGGGGCTGAAACAGCCTGTGGTGCCAGGGATTGAACTGCGATCCCTGCGTGCTTGCCTAAGCTTGCCTAAACAGGTGCTTTAGACTGCTGAGCTATCTCCCTGGCCCTATGTAGCAGCCTTTTATCTAGTGCTTTCCCGGATGTTGCATTACATAAGTCTTTACCAGAATGATGCAAGAATTAGGGTTCCAGCACTTCCAGAATGGTCACGGGCTTCTGGTTCCACAGCCACGGCCTTCCATTCATTCCCTTACTTGCTCATTCAGTGCATGCTGATCGAGCCACTTCTGTGTAGCAGGCACTGTCTTAGGTTCTGGGGATTCAGTATTGGAGTCCTTGTCCTCATGGAGCTTACGTTCTTGGGGAGGAGACGCACTAAACAATGTCAGTAACTAACCTATATAGCATGCTTGATTGGGGTAGGTACTGTGGAGAAATGTGAAACAGGAAAGAGGACGTGAAGTTGGGTGGGGCCCTGCGCACTCAAGCACAGTGTCAGCAGAGTCCTGATAGAAGCTGTGACATTTGAATTAAGCGGGAGGAAGGAGAAAGGAGCTCATAAAGCACAGAGCAGCTGAGGAAGACACAATAAAGCCTTGAGGGACACCAAGGAAGTTGGTACGGCCAGCGTGGTCACAGGAGAGTAGGTGAGGTCGTAGAGACAATGGGGTGGGATAGCAGGTGGCTCCTGTCTTGGTCTTGGGTGAGATGAGGGCTATTGAAGGGAAGAGGACAGGGCAGTCAGGACCTGTCATGGCTTTGGGCAGGGTAACTACAGCTGGCCTGCTGGGGTAGACTGTAGAGTACTGTCTTAGGGCATGATGTGTCCACAGGTGAGTCCCCCAGGGGCTCTGCCCAGGGCTTGGCACCTGGGAGGAACTAGGGGCTCTGGCTTGCAGGTCCAGGAGCTGAGCTGCTCAGCTGCAGCAGGTGGGACCACAGGGGTGCTGTGGAGTTGGGTATCTTTCAGTGGGTCCCAGAAGCAGGCAACGTTTTTCCCTGTCAGTAAGGCCCAGGATGGGGCTATTGGACCTCAGTTCATCTGGTGACAGGAGAGGAGCTCAGTGAGGATCCATTGGCACCAGCCTTTGCAGCTGGAGTGTAGTAGTGGGGGTTGGGATAGATTGTGGGCACAGGTGCTGCCAGGGACGCCCTAGTGTCTGCTATGTGGTGAGGGGTGTCTAATGTCTTATTCCTGTCTTCCTCTGCTTCCTATCAACTGGTCCTAAACATTTATTAGATTCTGATTTTATTTCTAATTTTTTAAAAAGAATGTATACAGATAATACCATGAGCTTAAAGTTGTAGGACGCAAGAGGCAGGGTCAGCACAGTTCAGGCTGCATAGTATTTAATATTTTAATTTTTCATAGGCCTTATATGATCTCTGTTGAGCATTAGTTGTTCGTTTGCCTGTACAGTAATTTTTAAAGCTTTAAAGAGCATCTTTTAGGTGTCTAAGTGGAGAGCAGAGAGGAGGAGCTCACTAAAAGTCACCTAGTCAGTAGGTAGCAGATGGATTGAAAATAGGGCTTTTTTGGTAAAAGAATTTAAGCAGGGATGTTTGTTTGTAATACAGGAAGGAAGGATGAGGGGTGAGGAGGAAAAATTAATTGAGTGCACATAGAGAAAGGGAATAGAGAAAGTAATCCTAGAGTTTAGCTAGGCCCTTTCTTGCCATTTCAGTAGTTTTCCTTGAAACAGATAATACAGAGAAAATTTGAAAAATATTAGCTGCTTCTCAACTAGGAGGACACAAGGAAATCATCTCAGCTGTGCTTGCCTTGGAGAACTCAGTTGTTTAAGATAGCCAATGTTTAGTAAAGGTCGTTTCTAGAATTCTCTATTGCCTCTCTTGTTTGCTGGGGTATCTAAGATGATGGGATAACCATGCTTGTCCAAAAAGAAAGGAGCAGGAGCAGTTGCTGGGTTAGCGTTTACAGGCTTAGGGCAGTAGCGCCCTTTGACCACAAGGTGGCAGGGAAGCCTTTCCAAATGGTCCCTGGGATCTGCAGTGCCCTGTAGGAATCTCAGCTTAGATCCTAGCACCTGAGTGCTGAGAGTAAAACTCGGTTTCTGTGTGTGATCAATTTTTTTTTTCCATTTCTGATTTGAAAGAACATAGGAAGATTATATGGGCACTTTTCAGGTTTAAGTGTAGACATACGTAGGGCAGTCAGCACCTGCGTGCTGTGCCCTACCTCCTGATCGTCAGGGGGACCAGGGCTGGCTGCCTGGATGGGGCTCACTGTGGTGGAGCTGTGGGTGGGATGCGCGCCCTTGACTCGCTGAAGAATGGAGGTGGGATAGAACCTCTGTTCAGAGCCTACTGAGAGCGCGTTCAATCTTCTGTGCCTCTTAGAAGCCAATGACCATGTCATGTTGATTTCATTTTTGAGTTATCATGGGTGTAACCGCTATGATCATTTTATTTTGAGTGGAACCAAGCTAAGCAGAGGAGATTATGGAAGGTCAGAGCCTTTGAATGACAAGACATGAACTCAGGAATGCTGTTAGGCAGAGAGGGTGAGAAATGATGCTGCCAGGGCATGATCAGGCAGTTCTCAAAGTGTTTTGCACCACTTCTTCCCTCTGGCATCCAGTCCCAGAAATTTGGGGGCATTCAGAGCAAGAGGAAGATAGAGCAAAAACATGAGCACAGAAACCAGAAGGCTCTAGGTCTTTAGTTCTGCAGCATAACACCTACATGACCATGGGTTGCTGCCTAGTTTCATGGAGCTTCAATTTTCTTATTTACATACTGGTGTCAATGCATAACAGGCAGGTTCACTTAAGAATGTAATACAAAAGTCACACTTGTTTAGAGTCTGGTGAATAGTATGCATTTAGTAAATTCTATTATTATACTATAACATAGAGAATTATTATTATTTGAGGGTTTTGTATGTAGAGAATATTTAATTTTTCCTTTTTATTTCTTATTTTTATGCATTTGGTACAGGATCTCATTACACAGATCAGACTTGTGCTGATCCTTCTGTTTTCAGCCTCCCCAGAGCTGGGATTACAGGCACGTACCACCACGCCAGGTCTTGATGGCCAGCTCAGCATGCCTGGGGATGGGGCCAATGCAGCATGTGGTGCGGGGGATTGAACCCTGGTTCCTGTGCTTGCCTAAGCAAGTGCTTAGTCTGCTGACCTAGCTCGCCAGTCCTAGAGCATTTAATTTTGGTCTCCAGGACAAATAGCTTAGAATGTCTGCTCCTAAAGTCTGACTCTGGTTTGTCACCTGTCCACAGGTGGTTCTGGTTTAGAGTGATCAGGAGCTACTGGCTTAGGAAACTCATAAAGCTGGAGGCAGTGGGCAGCTGTGAGGTCTAGGTCAGCATCTGTCAAAGCATCTTGCGCTGGGTGTCAATACAAGGCTGTATGAAAAATGAGTTGTTTAGGAAATGTTGCCCCAAGTTAAACAGAATTCGTTGCAGGACTTTTCAGCACATTTGCTGTAGTAGCTGCATCGCAAGTCTCTGAGCAGGAAGCTAGGCTATGCACTGTACCCAAGTTTATTTGATTATAGGATTATTTTCTCGGGAGGAATGAGAATTGGTGATGCAAGTATCCACCTCTAGAAGGGGCTCTGAGCATGGCAGATGTTCACACCAGCCCACTGGAGTGGATGGAGTTGCTCTGGTGAGCTGCATCTTGTGATGAATTAAGTCAACTGTACTACTTGGTTTCAGGAGATAGGTCTGAGGATCAACAGCTGAGTCAACCTGGATGCTGCAATATCAAAGGTAGAATGAATGACCCCCTGAAATGACTTTAGTTTGGCACATTTCTCATTTGGTGAAATGAATGCCAAACCTTGGCACAGAGACACCAGATCTGAGCTATTGGGTCTTCCTATAAGAGCCGCTATTATGAGCCACTTTTCAGATACTTGTACACTCAGGTTGTGAAGTAGATTATCTCTTTCTTATGATCCGAAAGATCCTCACTAATGCAACATTACAATGCTGTGCTTATAATCCTCATACTCCATCATGGAGCTGGAGGCTACATGAAGTTGAGGGTGTGGATGTGACTGTGTTACTCCAGGCTCAGTGTCATCCAGTGACATCGATACCTGTTGCCTCTCAAGTTCAGCTCGTCAATCATCAGGACAAGTGTAGGTGGAAGGCGATAGTAGTTTCCAAAGAAATCTGGAAGATAGACTGCAAGGACATGGTTCTGTTGAAATGCCTGTTGCATTGAGTGTAATCTAAGTGGAGCAGCGTGTTAAATAGAGGTGCCAGTGAGCTCAGGCCAGTGTGCTCTGAGGCAGTTTGAGGAATCAGAAAGAAGTTACAGGTGACTGTTGCAAGTTCCTCACAAAAACCTGAAGTTCAAGTGCTGTAGTATTATAAATAAAGCAAATGGCAGAGTGAAATCAAAGAGGTACTGGGGATGCATTGGACAAACCTAAGGCAAGGCAAGCAAAGGCATCCTTAGCATTTGAAAGCCAGCTAAGAAAGAGGCAGCATGAGGAGGAAAATGGAAAAACTAATGAAATAAATACACACTGTACTATATAGCAAATCTGCAAACTCTTATGACAGGTGGAAAATGGGGGTTGGGGAAAGAAAAGAAAAAAAAAGCAAGTCCTGATTCACAAAAAGAGCACTTCTACAATGACAGAAAAATGTAAATTCATTGGAAAACTACCTTTGTCTATGTATCATTTTTCAAAACTACAGGTGACAACCAACAGTGTTCAGGGAGAGAATTGACTCAAGATGCTTTGAGAAATGTTTATGGTTACCTTGTTGAAATGGCCTGGAGTTTTTCCTCCTCTAGCTTATGAGCATGTCATGACTTCTGCTTTGCTGTAGAACTAAAAGTCAGACGGGATGATGGAGTGTCTCGTAGGACCATCAGCAGATTCCCGGATATGATTTTGGCTTGAGTGGTCAGGCATCTTTATGCAAATAAATCGCTTTGTAATTCCATCATATTTACTTTTTACTTGATGATATGTTCTTGGATGAGCTTGTTTTTGCAATTCAAATAACAGTCTATTGGAAAGAAGAGTTTTATGGTGGGTGCTCTGTGGCGCAGGTGATAAATCTGGAGGACAAGAGAAGGAAAGTAATATCCAGGAAAGGGTGCCCATTCCATGATGGCTTTGCTTTTGAACTTGTGAAAAGGGCCATCAGCTTGGAAAGTTGTTACAGTTTGCCTCTCTTTGTACTTCTCCTTTTTAATTTCAATATTAACATTGAAAAGTCTGTGGTGAAAAAGTCTGCTTTCTTGGTAGAACTAAATGGGACTCATCGGACGTCTGCAGAAAAATATTGTTATGTTGGTGTCCCTGCCCGGCCCTTGCAGAAGAACTCAGATTATCATGTGGATTATATCTGTTCCAGCCACTAAGTTTGCTTGTCTTCTATGCAGAGTCTTCTGTAAGTAACGACATTTGCTGAGTGCATGACCTTGAACGCCAGGGGCTTCTCAGAGTTCTGAGGAGTGGTGCTTGGTAGGGCAGTGAAAATTGAGCCGTGACCCAACACAGCCTGAGTACTGCTACTAATTGCCAGAAAACCTAACAAAACCCACTTAAACTCTCTGAGCCCAGTCTTCTGATCTGTATCTGTGGCTGGGGTATGAAGGGAATTAACGTCAGATGTTCGTTAGGATTTTTTGTTCCGTCATTCTATGTATGAGGCACACTGCTTCAAGCAGGGTGGTGAGGGAAAAGGGGACACTGAGGTTAACAGACATTAACCAGAGGGTACAGAGGGATTAACTGAGGTAAGAGCCCTGAAGGGAAGAAATGTGTTCACAACCACCGGAAGTGCTGTAGACTGGAGGGTAGAGTGGGCAGGAAACATGATTCTCAGGGAAATATAAGGTTACACACTGTGTCTGGTACCTGGTGAGGTCTCAGGAAACCAAGAAGCAAGAGGAGAAGACATGTATAAGGAGCCCAAGTCCTGGGCTCAAATGTATCGGAGAAATCTTTGTGCAGGTGACAGACTTTGATCTGTGATGTCATGCTGACATTGGTTTCTTGGACCTGCAACCCCAGAGTGCTTGAGGAAGTGATGGGCTGACAGCCTAGGGCCAGAGCGGAACACTACAGATGAAGAAACTGGATCAAACACAGACCTGGAGCCCAAGCCTCTGTGACCCACTGAGACACACCTAAAAATCTGAGGGGTCATATCTCAAAGTCAGTCATGCTTGGCACCGCACTTTTTCTGTTTGTTCTCTGAGCCTAGTGAGTTGGGGCTTCTGAATTGAATGCAGATACAGATATCTCCAAATCAGAATTAAAAAGTAGATGAAATAACACACGAAAGACACACAAAGAGACAAATAACACACAAAACCAAAAATATTTCCCGAGCAAGAAAATTGAATGCTTGATTTTTGTTGCAGTCATGTCAAAATATGCAACCAAATACTTTAATCGAGATGTTAATGGTGTATGTTGCAGTCATATCTGATCAGTCTTCAAACCTTACCCTGTTCTCCTCTCTACTCCTGAACCCTTGTCTTCTTCTTCAGGAAGTCCCTGAGCTTGACCTTATCATAGCTTTACACACCACAGAAAGAGCAACAACATTATTCATCAGCTCTGAAAAAATGCTTCATGGAGCCTGAGGGTTGCTTGTGACAGTGATGTCAATGGGAACAATTAATTATTCCATCAAACCCTTGGCATGTCCGTCAATGAAAAAATATGTGCTTTAGAACTGACAGCTCAAAATAGTCTTTTCAGCAATTGGCATGCCAAGATCTTGATAGTATAATGAATTATTCTTTAAGCCTATTATTTCATCCCATCAATTTGACCATATAGACTTTTCTTTTGGGGATGAGAGAGACTAAGTTGTAGAAGTTTTCACAGATAGCAAGCAAAAGGACTTTGTGACCTACAAAGGAAAGATCAGAGCTCTGAGAGGCAGAATTAGAAAGAATGGTCCTCTGAGAAGGTATTGAGATAAGCATAGAATTTGCAAGTGTTAGAAAAGTTCCCTTACTTTGTATGACACTTGGGCATAAAGATGTTTATTTGCATTGACCACCTGTAGAGTTGTCACCCTCATTTTCCATAATAAGACAAGATTTATGTTTCTGTTTACATTGTTAGGCATAACTATAGTTCTTGATTATTTAGGGCACACAGGTGTTTAGGGTAGTCCTGGATTAACCTTTGAGTTTGGTTGGAAGATGAATTTTTCCTAGTTAATCTCTATCTAGAGCTTCCACACTGGATATATGGTTTTTCTTGCCCACATGGGACTAATTAATTTCCTTCATTCTCAAGTCTAGCCTCTTCAAAGATTTGTACCCACTCTTCTTTCTTGAGTGTTCTGAATCCAGGATGAGAAGCTACATGGCCCGCTGGATTCCTGGGAGCAATTGTCACCTGGGTGCGCATGTTGAATGACTTAGCATGGCACGATGCATGTCAAGGCTTTGGCTGGTCAAACTACTTTCATCTTAAAATGTCAGTCTTATTTCTAGGAATAGCAGCTGCCACATTTTCCCCCTTCTGAATATCTCCACTGAATTGCTTGATGTAAATGGTTATTTTCTAACCCCGTTGCTACAGCAATCGTCATTTTAAATACCATCAAAACAACAGCGGCACCAATTTGTTCTCAGGATTGGGTCTTAATTGTTCACCCATTGTTTGAAAATAGAGAAGAGCCTCATTAATCAGAATATTAAGCATTTCATTAAAATATTGCCCAGAAAGGAGTCACTTCAAATCTCCTTCATGTGTCCTTCACAGCCAGCAATATTATCTATTCTGCATTTTAAGCTATCAACCTGAAGGAAAATCCGGGCATGCATGACCTTTTAATTTGTGCTTCAAAGAAAACATTTCTTAATGTTATGTAATAAATCAATCATTACTTGCTTAATAATCTTAATGCATGTGTTTGAAGCCAGCAATCCGCAAGAGAAGCTGAGATTTTTAAAAAATTGACAACTCTCTGGTCAGTTGATGTAAACTGTGTTTTATTGATTAGCTGTGAAAATGTATTTGATATTAGCTGCATGTAAAGGCATGAAACCATGGAGAACAATGAAAATGAAGAATAAATGCCTATACACACATTCCTCTGTAGTGCAGAGGAAATATGACTTTTTAATACTTTAGTATTTGAAATTTATCTGATAATGCTAACTTCCCTTTGATTCCAATTTATCTTCATATAGAATTTGCAACTATTTCCTATGATTCTATAGGTGCATTAATAAACTGCAGATTCACCCAAGTTCTTACCATCATTGTCTCTTTGATTTTTTTTGTTATCTGAAGAATTTTTTAATTTAGACATCTTTTTCTCTTTAGAAATGATTTCCTAGTTACTCATTATTAATGCTCTGTTTATTATACAAAAAAGGATCTCTGAATTTTTATTTTATTTTGAAGATGGGCTTCAGATAACATATTTGCAAATCCACTGCTATTTTAATGACTAACTGCTGAATTATAGGTTTCCTGATTTGAAGTGTATTTAGAAAAAGCAACAAAATGCAATTAATCTGATAGTAATAGGAATGGAAGTTAATATTGGCCTGAAGCTAAATTGCATATTGTAAACATCTAGGCTGAATAATTTACAATCACAAAAGCTTACTTCTCATCCCTAAAAATATCCTCTCTATTGCTGCTTGTACCACTCAGCTTGATCCCATTCTTCTTCAGAGAATTTTACCTAGATGTTCCCAAGATTCGGTTTGGTCACTAAAATAACATTGCCATGGCCTA
>PVKN010034314.1:0-11851 GCA_004027915.1 Capromys pilorides
TACGATAAGCTAACAATTAGTTCGTGATAAGTAAGGGCAACAGTTAATATTAACCAGGGTTTCACATATGTGATTATATTTAATCTGCACAGGCAGCTGCCTGTGTGCAACCCAGGAGTGAGTCTAGGTCTCACTGCTGTAAGTGCTCTGAGCCATTAATTAGCAATATTGCAAGTCCGAAACAAACAGCTGTTGCCTTTACGTTGTTCCTTCCCTGCTGGGCATGCACAGTGGCAATGACACCCGGATGGACTGCTCAGTGTTTGTAAGAAGACAAGACCAGGAAAGACAGCTTTAGAAGAGAGAAGCTACCACACTGCTGAGCCCAGTGGCAAGAAGGTCAGACAGAACGGCCTTCATTCCGCCATCAGCAGGGTCTAGCGCTCCACCCCTATGATGCCAGCACTCTTAAAGGAAGAAGCCAGAAGATCACAAGTGTGAGGCCAGGCTGGGCAATTGAGTGAAACCCTGTCTCTAAAAAGCGGGCTCCAGCTCCTCTACGTGTGGTCCATGGATCCATGGTATTGGCGTCATCCAGGAGCTCACTGGAAAGGCGGAGCTTCGGCCCTCCGGCGCCTCATGACTGGCCCCTCCAGTGCCTGTGCTACTGAAGCTTCAGAACCCTGGAATGCTCCCCTCTGACTGCTTCTCCGGTCTGTGGCCACTCTCCACCTCCTTCCCTCTTCCTTATCAGCCGACCCATTTCTAAGCACTGAGGTTTCAGTCTCCATTTGTGTTTGGCTCTTCCGGGGCACAGCACACGGTGAGCTGGCGCCTGCCAGCCCAACTCACGAGGAAGGCAGTGTTCCTCCCCTAAACCACATCTGTCCACACGAGCCGGGCTCGCCTTTGAAAATATGAGAGCAATCAGAGCAGCATCACGAGTTCCCGAAATCCTCTCCCCGAGCTATAGTGATAAAAGCACAATACATCTCTCCCACCAGCACAGGACAGTGGCTGCAGGCTCCCTGTTTCCCAGTGGTGCCTGCTGGGCCATGGGAGAGGGAAAGCCGTGGCAAGGGCTTGGGCTCTGACTGCTGCCCTTCTGCAGTCCTCACAGAACCTGCTGGCATGGATGGAAACCCTGCGCTGGGGTGCTGTGTGCATCCCCCCTGCTGCTACTGCTGCTGGACAACCAGAGAGCAGCGCAGCCTGGCTGCTTGTCTCTTGCTTTCAGACCTTCCCAAGATTCTCTTTGCTCCATGGCAAGACACTAGATGAAGCAAACTGCTGTCCAGGACTCCTCAGGTACCGCTGCTGAGTTTCACACCATCTCCAACACTGGAGCATCATGGGAGGAGAGGCACCAGGGGCTTTCACACCATCTCCAGTACTGGAGCATCATGGGAGGAGAGGCACCAGGGGCTTTCACACCATCTCCAGTACTGGAGCATCATGGGAGGAGAGGCACCAGGGGCTTTTACACCATCCCCAGTACTGGAGCATCATGGGAGGAGAGACACCAGGAGGGACAGTCAGTGGCCCATGTGCCTGTCACACTAATGTCCCTGTTTGCTCAAGACTGACCTGCCTTTCGAGGGAGACTCTGCCTGTCCCTAAGGCAAGCCACATGTCACCTTCCAGTCCCTTCCACACCCTTCCCTCCACTCAGAGACCATAACTGCTCAAAGAAAAGTCAAGTCAAAGTTCGCAGCACTCTCCTCCTCCCCGCAGGCCTGGGCCCTGCACACGTGCAGGCGGAAAGCCTTTGTCCTGGCTGCAGCTCACCGCAGCAGCTTTCCATTCCAGTGAAACTGTGATGTTGCCATGGAAACAACCAGTGAGCTGTTTCTCTGGCTGTGTCCCAGACTGGGAACCCACAGCCCCACTGCACTCATCCCATGGCTGGCTTATGGAGCCCCCTAGCACCCAGCACCAGCTGGAGCCACCCTGGGCCTCGCCTCGATGGGTCGTCCGTGGCAGCGTGGGTGCAAGCGTGCATGCGTGTCAACACGCATTTGATTGTTTTCTTTTCTCTTCAGCCTAGTCTCTCCCAGCACACAAAAGGCACATTCTTGAAAAAAGAAAAAATGTATTTTTTCTGCATTCCAGTTGCCTGAGCTAAGAGGAGGAATGAATGGTTTGGGAAAAATTTCACACAGGAATAAATTTACAAGGGACAGCTGAGCGGATAAATTTGGTCCCCAAAGAGGGGCATTACGAGGCCTTTTGGCAGGAGCCTCACCCCTTGTGCAAAGCTGTCTAAAAAGAAAAACAGCAAGAGAGGGAAGCTTGCAAACCCACCCCCAAAATAAACCTTACAGAGACCCTTCAACTCCCTCTAGCTGCTAGCATTTAACGACAGGAGCAGACCCATTTAGGGAAGCAAGAAGCCCTCTCTAGCATCCTGCCCAGCCCCAGGTATTGCCTGGGACCCCGCCTGCAGCTCTCCTCTTGCCAGGTGGAGGGCTCCAGCTCAGCCCTCTCACAGGATTTGCCCTGATGTCCTCATACCTTGTAGCATCAGAAGCATCTGAGGAATACCAGTAGTGTCCCCCTAGGAGTCTGCCTCAGTTGCAGAGTGGACTCAACAGGACAGGGACTGGCAGTGCAAGGTGGGACCAGGCAAGCGCTGGGGACAGAGGGGAGCACTGTGCCTGGGGCAGGAAGCGGCCAGCAGCCCTGGAGGGCACTGCTGCCACCCGCACGGTGTTGTTGCCTTGGGTTTCACTGCAGCTTTGGGCAAAGCCAGCACAGTGCGGACACTTCCTCCTCCAAGTGATGCCCAACACCCCCTGATTCCTCCTCTCCTGCTTGGTCCCCATTTGCCTGGCATGGCCACCAGTGGGGACATTGTTAGAACTGAGAAAATCCCTTTGGTTCTGCTGAGGTCTGAGAACTCCGTTAACCCATATCCCTTCTTTTCCTGGAAACCAAGTCTTAGAACTTCTACAGCTACCAATGACCCTTCTGGTCCCCCTGACAGCTTTTCTCAGGCTCTTTCACCCCAAGAAGAGCCTGAGACTCTGAGCCCAGCCAGACAGGCTCCTCTGGGAAAGCTGTGCTGTCCGCGGCATGCACGTCACCGTGCGTGTCACCAAACATATCCGCTTCCCAGCCGTGAGCTGCGCCATGCAAATTATGCTGCTTCTTGTCCACTAATTCTTGTGGAATTGCCCTCATTCAGAGCGTGTTCAATGCTCGCAGCTCAATCTGGCCACGAAGTCAGAGAAAGACGCGTAAGAAACCACCAGCCCCTGCCCCAGCCACCTCAGATCCTGCTAATTAGCAAGGAACTACCAGAGACCCAATACTGCTGTATCGATCCCTAAAGCCTTCCAAGTATTTCACTGTGATAAGAACTTTATTCACATTTAATGTAGTAATTAAACAGGCAGAAGCTAATTTGTTAAACGGCTCCTAGGTTTAATACAAATTAGCTGTACTCCTCGGACGTTAAACTCTCTGAACCTCAGTTTTTTCATTTGTTAAATAAACAACATCTGATTGGCCAGAATGCTTTGAAAATTCGGTGAAACAGTATTCCTACAGCTTTTCGCTCAGCTGTGGGGACATGTGGCCCGCCAGGCATTCTGAGCTGGGGACTTCCTGACAGGAGCCTTTCTTGTGTTACCCCTGCCTAGGCAGCAACCTTCAGAAGGAGCAGGCTTCCTAAGCCCACTCAGGCAGCGACGACCCAGACAAAGGTAAGAGAGCACACAGCTCAGGCAGCAGGGGCCTGGAGAACCCTCCTGCTGGCGCCTCTCTGACCTGCTCCTGACAGGGTGTCTTCCAGGTAGCAGTTATGACTCAGATCTGTTCTCCATCTTCTGTTTAGTTTAAGAGGAAAATAATTATATTTGAATCAGAAAATCCCCTGAGTCCTAAGTTTGCCTAATTTGCAAATTGCCCCCTTTGAGGTTGGATTCTTGTAGATGCCACTTTCTCAGCTCTGATTTACTCACCTGTAAAACTTGCTAGAATAGTGTCAATAATGCCAGAAGGTGATATTTTGGAAATACGGTGTACAAAGTACTACACATATTCAATACATGGTATTGTGGTTGATTCTATTGACATGAAAATGCTTCATGAACCGCATATGTTAGTGCCCTCTAATTTCATCAGAAAACCAATAACACAATTTCTACCACATGAAGGAAACACAGAATCAGACTCATGTGCAGTCTGTGGCTAACATCCTCAGCCATTCCACAGAGGCCCCAATTGGCCAGATGACTGACACTGCAGCCACCCAGGCGAGGGACAGGGTGGGACCAAATACCAGTAGGTAGCCACCTTTCTGGAAATAGTTCACGTAAATCCAACCCTTTGGTCGCCTTAGGTAGTAGGAAAAGGACAACGGAGATTGAAGCTGGCGTTGACATTGTCTGACCGTATCATGTACCACCAGCTTGGTTTTTATAAGCAGTTATTAGTAAATGGAAAATGATGGCTTTATTAAACCTAAATAAAGGGCGTATTTGAGAGAGTTGAGCAGAACTGAAGAAGGAACTCCCTGACATTTTCTAATTGTGCATTATTTCATTAGAAACATCCAGGTCTCCATTCCATCCAGGAAATCTTGGCTTTCCAAAGAACTGACAATTTGAGCAAGAGATTAATCTAAGGAGAAAATGATGGCCTTGCTCGTGGATGTGGGTAAGGGTCACAGGAACAGAGATAACTAGAAATTTCATTTACAGTGGGACCAAAGGAAAAGGCCATCCTTGGGGAGGCTCTGCACTTGAAACCAACAGAGACACCGGTACATGGATTCGTGACTGGGCATCCGTGTGTACCAGCACTTCACAAAGGCCACCACTTCTCGCTCCCTTGGTAATCCTCTAGAGTCCTTCTTATTATTAGCTACAAAAGAGAAAGCTGGTGTTCAGGGAGATCACGGAATGTCCTCAGCATTGCACAGATAACATCCACAGGGACCAGGATTTCAAACAGATCAGGCTGGCTGGTTGTTCTCAGGACGCCGCCGCCGCAGAGCTGCGGTGGCGAACTTACAGCCCAGGTGCCACAGCTCGCCTTTGTTATCACTCACAGCTCCGAAAGGTTCGCCATCACCACCTCGGAGTGTCTGCTCTTGTTGTCAGGGTATAGCAGAAGCTGCTGGTTATCCCAGCCCCTTTACTCATCCTCTTCTTCAATAGTACAATGCATGAAAGTCGATGGGGCCTAGGGCCACTCAGAATAAAGACACCTCTTCCAGTCTTCCCACAGCTAAGTGTAGCCCATGCGCGAGTATCAGACTGTGGGATATAAAGAAAGCAATGAGCTCAGATTCTGGGAAGTGCTCTTTTTTTTTTTTTTTTTTTTTTTTTGCAGGACCAGGGTTCAAACTCACGACCCTGCACTTGCCAGGCAGGCTCTTGTGCCACAGAGCTATCTCCCCAGCCTTGGGAAGTGTTCTTAATAAAAGGATCCTGTGCTTTTCCTCTCCCTCTTCTCTTTCTTTTTTCACTTGTCCAGAGTGCAGCTATAATGACAGAAATGGAGCCACAATCATAGACCACAAGACAGAAATCTTGAAGATGACTTTGATGCTACTGTCACTGTCACTGTCACGATGTGCGTCTAGATGTCCGTCCAAAGCCTCACGCAGTCATGGGCAGGCTTTGAGGGTGTCTGATGGCTCCATGGCCCCATGCTTGGGTTCTGGGTATGACTGCTGTGCCAACCCTAGAACCAGTAGCCTGCTCGCCGCACAAGGAGGGACAGAGGCTGGCTCGCTCTCTCCCACTCCTCTTTTTCACCTCATTTGCTCTTGTCACTTTTGCTATCCTCTGCCAACTGCCACTCTGCCTTGGAGTCAGCTGAGCATGAACTGAAACCTCCACAAACTGCGAACTAAATAAACCTTTTTTTCCCTTAATTCTAGGCATCAGATATTTTGTCTTAGCTACAGGGAAAAAGTAACCAAGATAATCACAACTAATCTGCCTCTCTAGAATTTTATGAGAAGAATAAGTAAACCTTCACCTTGCGTAAACCACTGCTACTCCACTGGATAAAATTTTATCTGTTGCACAAGGCACATACAATCTTACCTCCAACTCCCTCGTGTTCCTTCTTTCCTTTCTTTCTTTCTTTCCTTTTTTTTTTTTTTTTTTTTTTTTTTGGGGGACCGGGATTCAAACTCACGACCTTGCACTTGCCAGGCAGGCACTTGTGCCTCAGAGCTATTTCCCCAGCTCCTCTTCTTTCTTTCTTTCTTTTTTTTCTTTCTTCCCACCACCCCTCCAGCACCAGGGATCAAACTCAGAACTTTGTGCTTACCAGGCAGGCACTTACGCCACTGAGCTATCTCCCTGGCCCCAGTTCCCCCATGTGTTTTCATGCATCCTCTTTCCTCCCACACAGTTACATACAAACAGAGTCCATTTGCACATTATCAGATTAATAACGGATCCACACACAGCAGAAGGGGGGCCTGAGACCTCAGGAGAAGACAAGCATGGGCTAAGAACAGGGCCCGTGCTCTGAGAGGCAATATTCTTGGGCCTGACCAGCAGAAAGGGAGCAGCTCAAGCCCCGTATTCCTGCCGAGGGGGATGACTTCTGTCCATCTATGAGACAAGGCACAAGTCTTGCCAACACAATCATCTTTCCAAGAAAACCAACCCAAGTCCGTCTGCTTCCCTGGATTCTCTCCTGCCGTCATTCTCAAAGTCTGATGTAGATGATGTGGCTCTCAGGGAACATCTGTCTCTGGCCCCACCCAAAAGGACCAGATTCCAGGAAAGACCAAGCCAGCCTGACTTTCCCGTGCTGTGTGTGTCACCTTTCCTTATCTCCCAGGGCAAATCCAGTTGAGGACGATTGCGAGAAGAAGTGACTCTGACCCTCCAGGAAAGTGCTTGGAAGAGTGTCGGGATGAAGCAAACCCCCAAATCCCCAAATCACTGAACCCCACACTTGGAGAAACTATGGAGGTCAGATTTTTCCAAGGGGGGGGGGAAAGATGATAATGGAAGGAAACAACCTAGCCAAGCTCAAATACTTTCTTAATAGAGAAATAGGACCATTTATAATAATAACAACAGCAGCTCTTTTATGTGCCAAATACTAGCTGAGCATTTAAGATGGTTTTACTGTTCAATCCTCACAGCCCTCTGAGAGAGGCCCCAAGAGATTAAATAATTGGCCTGATTTCGCTAGTAAGGTATAAGCAAGATATTTGTGCTCAAGTCGATTTGCTGCCTGAGCCTAGCTCTGTTCTTTTTCCGCATCATGCTGCCGGTTCATTACTTGTCAACGCAGGAGGACACCAGGCTTCCCTTCCTCGCTCTGGAGCCTCTCTGCACACTCCCTACTCTCAGCTGTTACCATCAAGCATATCCATTAGCACTGTCCTCAGAGTCACCGAAGACTCCCACACAACAGTCATTCTGTAAGAATCGAAAGACTTCATCCAGGGACCGCTGGGCTGTGCTCCTGCCCAGCTCAATGCAAGGAGATTTCTCTCCCTTTATTCTCTTGCTGGTTTATTTAGTCATTCAAGAAGTATTTAGCACTGGGGATGTAACTCAGTGGCACAAGTACTTTCCTGGACAGAGTAAGGTCCTGAGTTGGAGTCCCAGAAGAGCAACAACCGAAAGAACTATTTAATGAGTCAATCCAATTGTGCCAGGTATTAGGGACAAAAGCTGAACAAAACACTCATATATGCCACGTTAAGGAGAATTTGTATGGGGGACACCAATAAATAAGTAATTTCAACACTAACTGTTTGTTGGTAATTGTGCTGAGGACAAAGGGAGACAAGATGAACCCGCCCCCAGGCATGTATAACAGAGTGTGCTTGGTGAGGGCATGGGGGCAAGAAGGCTCCAGGGTGGACAGCAAGTTGGTAGACCCAAGACACCGAAAGACCAAGCGCTAAAGAGCTGAATGGAGTGAAGCTACTCAAGGCCTAGCAGGCCATGTGAACAATGTTGGACTTCTGCCTAAGAATAGTGAGTGACAGAGCACAGAGGCCCTGACAGGAGCAGGTGACAACACGGGAGCTGCATTTAGCAACAGTCACTCCACACTGCACAAGCCGTGTGTGTAACGCGTTGGAGTGGAGGCAGAGAGGTCCCTGCGGAGCTGGCACGGTTGGCCAGGAAACAGACAGTGAGTCTGGGCCAAGCGAGGGAGCTGAGAAGAAGAGAGGGAAGTGGGAGGGCTCTGGGTGCCCTTTCAGCTTTTGGGCTCTTTGTTTTGTTTAATGTGGTATTTATTTGTTTGTTTGTTTGTTTAGTACTTATTAGCCGTACATAACAATCACATTCATCGTAAAGAATAAGTACGTGTACATACTATGTACTGATTCTTTTCCCATCCCCCCTTCAGCCCGCCGTCCTCTCTGCGTTTACGCAACTGTTGGCATTTTTTCTTTTCCATTCTCTCTCTTTCCAAGTCTCTTTTCCCTTTCGTCCCTTCCTTTGGTTGAACCCGCTCTTCCTATTTCCCAGTGTCTCCCCTCTGTTGTGTTCCTGTCAGGACTGCTCTAGAGACCGCAGGCCCGGAGTTGCCACACCAAGGCCGTATGTGGAGGCTGGGAAGTGGGTGAGCTTCCACTTCCAGGAGTGGAAGAAGCCAAGTAAGAGGAAAGGGAGGCCTAATGTCAGAATCCGAAGAATTGCAAAAGTTAAGAGTGAACCAGAGGACAAAATCCATGGATGGAGACTGGGGTGGAGAAAAGAGAATTCCACAGAGGAAGGGCGAGGTAGTGGTGTTCAGAGCCCCGTGGAAGACAAGGAAGGAGAAGGAAGATAAGGCAAAGCCACCAGTCTGTGGGCACAAGGAGCTGTGGGAGCGCAGTGGGACCCGAGCGGGGTGAGAGCGCCCCTGGGCCTCCACACTCACTCTGAGCATTTTTTTCCTTTTCACGTGGAGACATCCGATTGTCCCCCTTCTTGCAGTAAGCCAGGGGCAGATCTGGAGACTTCTACTGGACAGAGAAGTTCAAAGACCCTAGTCCATCTCATTTAGAACTGGAGCTATGGCAGATGTCTTCAAATCTACAAGATAGCATCCCTCTGAAAATGCTGCAAGAATTACTCAGAAGCAGGGCCAGTGAGCTAGCTCAGCAGACTAAGCACCTGCTTAGGCAAGCACGGGGACCAGAGTTCAATCCCTGGCAACCACATGCTGCACAAGCTCCACCCCCTGGCATGCTAAGCCAGTGACTGAATCTGGTCATGGTGGCGCATGCCTGTAGTATCACCACTGGCAGGATTGAAAACAGGAGGATCACTATGAGTCTGAGCTGTGTAGTGAAACACTGTACCAAATACGTGGAAGGAAGGAAGGAAGGAAGGAAGGAAGGAAGGAAGGAAGAAGAGAAGGAAGGAAGAAGAGAAGGAAGGATGGAAGGAAGGAAGGAAGGAAAGAAAGAAAGAAAGAAAGAAAGAAAGAAAGAAAGAAAGAAAGAAAGAGTTACTCAGAGGAGACAGTTGATTAATTCTACATGGAGAAAGACATTTTTCTCACATTTCAAAACCGGCTCAAAGGTGATCAACATATACCACTTGGCAAATGCGTCCCGGAGCCAGGCAGTGGACGTGGCTGATCTTGAGTCAGATGAAGACTGAAGATGACCACGGGGCTGACCTTTCACAAGCATTCACCCAGTCACTAAGAAACAGAAGATAACATACTTCATTATCAAGTTCAATGTATTTAATAGCACTTAAACTTTTTCTAGATTAAGGAAAATCTCAATGTTGAAAGCTAAGAGTTTACAGTGAAAGTTTAGATATTGCTGCTAATTTGAAAGAAATTCAATAGAGACATTATTATGTATGAATTTAAACATTTTAATATTAGTTCCTTAACATGAGCCAACTACTTGAGATCCTATCCACTGCACATATATAACAGCATTGGTTCTTCTTATTTTTTATTTATTTATTTATTTTTTTTTTTTTTGAGTCCACTACATTTCTTGTTTTTAATAGCATTTAGTTGCATCATTTATAATGGCGTTTGTTTGTAAAAGAAATTAAGACTGGTTAGTAACTTAGCTTGGGCTTTCTTTTAAAATGAACAACAGGGGAACTAGTTAGGAGTTCACAAGAATATTTTTGCATGATATGCTGACTTTAAATCCAAAGGATAATACCACATGTCAATCTTATAAAGTACAAATATGAATTTCTTAAGCTACTAATTAACTTTTTTTAAAAAATCCTTTTTTTTTAATTAAGTCCTAGAAATGGCTCTTGAAAACTCGCTGTAGGTGGCATCCTCAGCCCAACTTGCAGCAGTGTATCCTTGTGTTGTCTGACTATCAAACTTAGAGCTAAAAGCCAAATGTCACAAAAAAACCACAGGCCTGGGCAGCGTAATCAGTTCCTCCAGTGATACAGCTTCCGAGCATCCACCATCCTGGCTGCTCTTCTCTTCTCTTTCACCTCTATATTCCTTTCTTTTTTTAATATTTAAAATTTTATTTTAAAGAGTAAAAATAGCAGAAACAAAGATAGAAAAAGAGCAACAAGCAAGAGTATATAGTACAGAACTTCAAAACAAGAACAAAAAATTAACAATGATTGTATTACATATTTTCATAATCAAATCTGTTTAGATTAATAGATATAGGTATGTAAGATTGGCCAAATAATTATTATTTTTTAAGTGGACATATCTTTTTTTTTTTGACAGTTTCAAAACACATTAGTAGTACATCTCAATATTTGATACAATGGATCTTGTTGTCCTCTTATTAGTTATACAGAGCACAGGGCGTAGGTGTTATGATTTTTCAAATCATTATTGGTACAACCAAATTTCTTCTCGTTGAACTAAAAGAAAGTAGTTGTATGCATAGTCCAATGTTCGATAATCGCAGTGAGTTATTGGTAGAACCAGCAACGTTGGAAGCTGTTGACTTAAGCCTTTTACAGCTCAGCATTCTAATATAGCTTTCCGTTTTATGCCTTGTGGTTAAACTTTTCTGCTGGATGGCCAAATAATTAAACATTAACACTTTCAATAAATCTTATTTTTTTTTAACTCTTCGAAATGCATCTTGTATTTAAGTCACTCTTCTAAAAAAAAAATTTACAGGAGTAATATATGGTGCTTAATAATAATACAGTGCTTAGGGGCCAGCAAGATGGTTCAGCAGCCTAAAGCCTCTGCTTAGGAAAGCTTAGGCAGCCACACGGAAGCGGTTGATCCCCAGCACCACGTGCTGAACCAGCCCCACCCACAGAGCAGGCTGAGCCAGCCATAAAAAATAAATAAATAAATATATAAATAAATAAAATTAAATAATAATATGGTGCTTAATAATAAGCTTCCATACAATAGCTTCCATAGTTTTTCCATAAAAAATTATTGAGTGGTTGAATCTCATAAGTGTTCTTATTACTATAAACCTTTTCAATTTAACTTCTTTATAACTTCAGTGGTTTCTAGCAATTCTAGGCTTCTGGGGATAAAATAGTGCATGGAGCTGATAGAACCCACTCTTTATTGCTAGATATTCTTTGCCCACAGAAATTTTCATTTATTATATATAGATATATCTTTTACTTTGAATAAGTATATTTATATTAAAAATAAGACAGTAGACCGGGCAGATAGCTCAGTGGATTAAGATGCCTGCTTAGGCAGGCTCAGAGACTAGAGTTCAATCCCCAGCCTGCCATGCCTGTCCTGTCTCCAAAACACTGAGACAGCAATGGAGTCTGGGCATGGTGGCGCGGGCCTGTAATCCCAGCAACTGGGAGGCTGAAAACAGGAGAATCACTATGAGTCTGATCTGTGTAGTGAGACCCTGTAGACCCTGTCCTAGATATGTTTAAAAAAAACAAATTTCAAAAATAAGACAGTGTACAACATGAGCAGTACCCCTTGGGTAGATCCATAGGCTACTGACCTTAGAAAAGCTGCCTCAGTAAAG
>PVKN010034315.1:0-11854 GCA_004027915.1 Capromys pilorides
TTCCCTATAACTTAGGCACTTCAGCTTAACATCATTATCTTTCTGAATATCAAATGCCTTAGACATAACGTGGAACAGGTATTTTCCAACAATCACTGATATTCTAAACGTTATATCCGTGCAAAATGTGAAAAAAAACAATTACATAGTTTTACATAGAAATTTAGAAATCTAACCATATACAACATTGTAGCAGGACAATCCTCTAGCATTATTTTTTTGTTTCTTATTCTCTTTTATTACCTTTTTTAAAAAAAATATTTACTTGAGAGAGTATAGCAATAATTGATATGACATTAGAAACAGTACCCATTTAGAAGACCGGAATGATAGGTATTCCAAGCATGGTTTTAGTATTGCACATTGCTATCCTCAGTGTAGTTGTTTAGTTCACAGATACCAACATATATAATTAGTCAGGGTCATAATTCTACCAATTAACTGCTACTTTCAAAAACCCATTGGAGATTCTTAGGACCATTATCTTAACCATCTTGTGTATATAAATGTATGGTTTTGCCCCTGCAATGTTTCCTAACTTTTCTCCTTGCATGTGCCATGTGCCTAAGGACAGTCAGCTAGAGAGAAAACATTCTCTCAGGTTTTCACATAGAGCAAATTGGTCAAGCAATGGCTATGACTCATCAGGATGGCTGACACTGACAAAATATCTACTAACCTCTGTACTTGGTTTGAGAGTAAATCCTGAGGGGATTTGATTGACCCTGTCAGATATAAAATTACATTTTTGTCATATAGGTCTTACTTTTCCTTGGTCTTAACCATCGAGCAGAAAAGTCCAACCGTGAGATACAAAAAGTAAAGTCATTTTAATATGCTGAGCCGTAAAAGGCTCAAGTCAACAATTTCTGACATTGCCAGTTCTGCTAACTCACTACTATTATGGATTATTGGACTATATTGAGTTATTTTGCTAAATTCATGCACATGCAATATTTGAATGGCAATGGAACACTCATCTCTGACAAAACAAAACAAAACAAAAAAGAGGATATAAACGAGGGACCATTTTGTAGTGAAAAAAATAGATATACAGCTACTTTCTCTTAGTTCAATGAGAAGAAAGATTTGTACTAATAGTGTATAGACAAGATAGCATGTCTGCATCTTGTACTCTGAATAACTACTCCAAAAACACAATATGCAATGTACTAATTATTGTAACTGTCTTACTAATCTGTTTTGAAACTATCTCATTGCTATTTCTTTCTCATTAGAATTAATAAAATACAAAATAATAATAAACAAAAAAAAATTACCAAGTAAGTGACTCTTACTTAGGGGAACCCAAGGACATATTTTCTAAGTTTAAGTCCCACCTACATCATTTCACTACACTACTCCATAGCATAGTCCCTATCTTAGTTACTTTTACTCATTGGTGAGATAAAATACCTGACACCCAAAGTTAAAGGAGAAAAGGTTTATTTAACTCACAGTTATAAAGGTTTCAATCCATAATTGGTAGGCTCCAAGGCAGAGTAGTTTCACAGAGGAGAGCAATACATGATGGGTAGAAGACAGCAAAAGTAAAAAAGTAGGGACAGACAAGCCTCTCTCTGTCCCTGAAGGCTACCTGGCTGAGGGTAGGTGTAGGATTCACACCCTTAATCCCAGCTAGAAGTATGATAAAGGGATCAGTGGCCTAATTTGCTAATCACACACCCTTAATCCTAGCATCACACACCCTAGATTTGACCGTCTTTTTAAAAGCCCTATGATTTCATGAGGCTTTGAAGGACATCTAAACACAAATCATGACAGTCCCCGGTTTGAAATTTCACAGATAGAGGAAAGACCAAGGTGTGGATGCTCAATGCAAAATATTTCCATTTCTCGGACCATCATCAAAGATCGTCCTATCCTGGAAAAGTTGCTACAGTGTAGACAGTCTTCTTATTTGTACTCACTAGGTTTCATTTGGAATAAACTAGACCTGGAAGGAACATTACTAAGCCTGATTTTTAGCACTCCTTCTTACTGGTCAATGTGACCCATTTTTAGTGTAAGGCCTTTCCTCCACAGTCACCTAACTAGAATTGACTGATGTATTCTCTGGTTGTTGTCTGCAGTCAGTTTTTTCCTCTAGGCACCCATAAAATGCCTGCTAACACACAGGCCACTGAAGACTTGCATGGCTAGGCTACTTAGTCATCAGCTCTATGCTAGAATTTATTGGTCTTAATATGATTAAGAGTCTACATGATTAAATATTAAAGAATATGGCATATGTAAGTGCTGAAACAATCCATAGAGCAGCCTTGGGGTGATTCCTTCCTTCTATGAATTTGCATTATAGGTAATCAATCGTAGGACAATTATCTAGATATGTAACAAAAGTGAAAAAACAAATGTTCATAAGCAATGAAATAAACTCTTTAGTTCTAATCCCAGGGAGTTCTTTTGTTTTGTTTTGATTTGGGATTTTTTTACACTGGACCTGTGTAGTTGAGAATCAGAAGCTTGCCTATTCTGCATTTCTCAGATATTAAACACACCCAGTCCAGATGATCTTCTAAATTTCCTTTCAGCTGACAATGGAAAGCGACTTTATTTTCACTCAACAAAACTGACATATCCATTTGGGCATATTTTGTCAACTTATATTAGGAGAATGGAACTACTTAATTCACCAGCAAGGAAACAAAAGTTCATAATGACAAATGAAGAAACAGAGTTTTTTGTCTTGCCGCAAAAGAGAGCAAGGGAAAAGTGAGGAATACATGCACTTCCAGCTTCAAAGTCAATCTTAAAATTATCAAGTAGCAGTTGCCTCCTCAAGGGAGATATTTGGTGCTGGGAATATCACAAATTGCCAAACAGTAACCTGACATTGTACAATTTCCTCATTAGGGTTTGCTTAAGTCTTTGATTCTGTTAAAGCATAAATCCTTTACTGAGTGGGTCACAATTGGAACTATTATAAGTTATGGATTGTCTAGCACAAGGAAAGTTTGATTTGAAGTGAAGAAAGGTTTGTATGTGGGAAAAGGACAGAAAACTGGGAAACAGGAAACATCTTCTGTTCACTTATTCCACAAATTAGCTAAGGTTACATCTTAATGCAACTGCAAGGAAGAGAAGATTTGAAAAGGGTCAGTTCTTAATTAAAGAAAAACTTAAACAAACACAATTATAAGGAATGAAGCCCTCAGGGAAATCTTAATTTGCCATGGGTAAATTGGACCGGATGTGGGTGAATATTTGTTTTTATCCCATCCCATAAAATTCACAGATTGACATCCATATGCAAACATGGAGGGGAGGGTTGATCATCCCTTTTTCATACTCCTCACATGCAGAATAGTTACTGCATTAGCATCTCAAATTTAGACAATCACTGTCTTGATTTTGATGAAAACTGAAAGTGTTTAAATGAAGTCAAAATGAAAACAAGCAACAACAAAACAATAAAATGTGGATTCAAATGTGCTATGGAAGTCTTTCCATGAGCTATTTTTAAAGGAAAGTACTTATTATAACATGGATAATTGTATCCAAAAGTATTGGCTCTCAGTTTATATTTGTATCAGTTTTAATAAATATTGCAAAACGTAAGACAAAAGAGCTGATCTGAACTTATCGCCTCTCTCCTGTACCTCTATTTTTCTACTTTTCACTTCTGTCTGTAAAGCCACTTTCAATAAAAAGCAAACAGAAAAAGATGGATGATAGGAAACAGGGAGGGGGAGAGAAGAGTGAGGTAAAGGACACAAAAGAAATTGAGAAATATCATATACATGTGCCATATCCCCATAGTGGATGTAATCATGTACTGTGCCAAAAACATATACTAATAAAAGTAAACTTTAGAAAGAACACCAGCATTTATGTGCCCTTATTTTTCCACAATATATATATAAACAAAATTTATTCCAAAATCCAAAGAGACCAAAGAAGTTGCAAGAATTACAGAACAGTTCATGTAAGATTTTGGTTTAAATTCCAGGTTGAAGACTAGAATAAGAAGAGCAATTTTCATTTACAACGCATTTGTCTGGGCCAGGGATATAGCTCAGCAGCATAAGCACCTGCCTGGCAAGTATAAGGTTCAGAGTTTCATCCCTGGTACTGCGAAAGAAAGAAAGAAAGAAAGAAAGAAAGAAAGAAAGAAAGAAAGAAAGAAAGAAAGAAAGAGAGAAGAGAAAGGAAGGAAGGAAGAAAGGAAGGAAGGAAGAGAGAAGGAAAGAAAGAGATATATTTGTCAAATGTACTACTAACATTAAAAGTCTAATTAGCTAAATGAAAACATATATATATATATATATATATATATATATAACGTATATTAGATACTTTATGTCAGTATGTAATGACTCAAATCAATAACAAACACAGTAACACTAGAAATGTGGACTACAGAAGTAAATTAGCAAAACTCAAAGAGTAACATTAGAGAAAAACATGAAAATAAAACCCAGTATTTCCTTCAGCTGAATTCAGCTGAGTAACACAAGCAGGATGGACATTGACCTTCTGGGCATCTGCTCCACAACTTTCCTCTTACTCCACTGACTCATGAGATGCCCACAGGCTACCTGCTTTTCATTTGTTAACTGTTATAGAGCCATAAAGCACATCACCAGCTTTCACATCTTCAGTCACCATCCAGATGACCAGACCCCAAAGCATTGGTCACCATCCTCTTTACCTTTCCTTCCAAACTAACTCATGTAAGGTCACTGCTAACATGCAGCTAGGCTAAATGGAGGTTATCATATTAAGCTATTTGTCCCTCTTTATTTCAATTTTTTTTTACTACATGTGTGTAGTTGGAGGTTAATAATTATATTCTTCATGGAGAATTAGTACATGAACATTACATCTTAATTCTTTTTTCATCTCTTTCCCTTTCCTTCCCTTCTCTTCCCTCCATATCCTGCTCCCCTTTGAACCTGAAGAAGACATAGCTACCTATTTCTTGCCATCTACATTTTCTATTGCTCTTAATTTATATATTTGAGGTTTTGACATGAAAGAAATCATATAATACTTAAGCATATATGTCTGATTCTTTTCACTTAACATTACAGTCTCAAGGTGCATCCATTGTCCCACAAATAGCTCAAGTTTATTTTTCTTTATGGTGGAGTGGTACTCAGATGTGTATAAACACCATATTTGCTTCATTCATTAATCTTCTGATTCACATGTAGGCTATTTCCAAGCCTTCATTATTAAGAATTATGCTGCTATAAACATGGGCAAGCATTTATCTCTATAATATGATGTATTTCACACTTTTGGATAGATACTTACAAGGGAGATAGATGGGTGAAAGGAAATATTTACTTACATTTTTTTTAGAAATCTCCATACCAATTTTCATAGTAGTTCTACTACTTTATATTCCCACCAACAATGTAAGAGGCTTACCTTTTCCACACAGCTTCACCAGCAATATTATTATTTCACTTCTTGAAGATGGCTGTTCTTAGTGGAATAAGATGGAATCTCAGTGTTATTTCAATTTGTATTTCTCTAATGCCCAGAGATGTTGAACACTGTTTCGTGTATTTATTGGCCATTTGTACCTCGCATCCTGAAAAGTATCTATTCATGTCAGTTACCAATCTCTTGATTGGGTTTTTATTTTGGAGGTTAACATTTTGAGTTCTTTGTATATTCTAGATATTAGTCATTGGTATGTCAGCACCTGAAAAGGACAAGTGTGCTGAAGGAATTCAGCACAGAACTGGGAAGTTTGGATGTGAGAAGGAGAAAAGGAAAAGCTATAAATGGTGGTTATTGGTCTACTTGAAGGACTTGGTAGACACAGGATACCAGGATCTCATGTGACCCTGAAAAGAAGAAAAAGTACACAAAAACACAAACTCTTTCTACTTCACAAAATGACAAGGATCATTCTTACATGAAACCTACAATGTAGGCTAAGCAGCATGATGTCTTGAAAGAGCACTAAAATGGAGGTTACATGGAGGTCACGTGGCCAAGACAAAGGTGAGACAAAGGAAGTTACATCTGAGAAAATATCCTCTTAAATTTTCTAAGTTCTTCACCTGCCTCACCCTAGCTCTAGATTTGTTTGTTTAGACTCTAGGCTATTTTTTTTATCTAAAGGAGCTATATAGCCTTGGGAAAGTCAATTCTTTCTCTCCCTCCCTAATTACTACTCTCCAAACTAGAGCTGCTCTACTTTTATCTGCAACAGATATTGAGCTTCCATAGGAATTTCACTTAAAAAGGAATTATGCTGCTTTGAGAGTTGTATCCTACTTCTCTGTAGTCATCTACAAGAGTTCTTGTCACTTACAAATGTGTAGCTACGATAATTGCAGGACTCAAAAGTTTTCAGGGTACTCTTTGAAACTTCCTTATTTCAACCTGAAAATATTCAAAAGGCAGTTATTAGCATAGGATACTAGACAAATATTAAATTACTCCCCTGCTAAAGATCAATTTGTTTCTCTAGAACTGTTACAGAGTATTGGTAACGTTTTGGAGGACTTCATACCCAACCCTCAGACAGTCTATTCCAGGTACAAATTGCTATAAATGTTATCACTCTTTGAAGCCACTTTATCAATATCTGTGATCCATTATATGGGAAATTGTATAGATCATATAAAAATACATAAAGGAAAGCTAAAAGATCTGGTACAGGTTTATGAGTAAAAGGTGGCGATAGCTCATACTGGGAGATGTAAAGTAGAAAGATGAAAATCATCTTTATATTTTCTTTTTTTTTTCATCTTTATATTTTCTTTAGTCTCACTGTTTTTCTGTATTATCAGATCAAATAGTACATTTGTTCAGCAAGAAGTGGATCTAATTTTATTTGTATACTGAACAAACTCCTGGCCATTTTCTTCCTGGAAAATTGATTTTGAAACTTGTAGATCTGAGAGCTTTTTGTATCTGCTGAACTCTTTCATAAATTCAATCTAGTAGTTGTTCAGTGAGTGCCTCGGGAACAGGTTCTGAAGAGGGTGCATTTGTTGAAAGTTGATGGGAAGCATACTTATTATCACACTTGTGAAGGTGAAAAAAGGTGCAGATTTTAGAAGAAGGAGAAAATGGGCTATGGCACAGTCATAACAAGGCCTCAGCCTTATCTTCAGGGAGCTTTGAGACTGGAATGGGTCTTTACTGTTACTTGGTTGGGGTAAGAGAGTTGTGCCTTGATACCTTCTCACCACGAATCCTTCAGTGTAAGTTATCCTGGAAAGGAAGCATAACTTTAAAGCAAGCAGCTGTCTTCCAGCAATACCTTTCCAAGAAGCTGAATGAATAAGGTATGTAGTACTACAGGAAGATCGCTGAACAACTCCAGTGGTCTAAAACCAGAATGAGAGAAATTTATGCTCAAATTAAGGGAACTTTCAGTGTTGCAAATTTGGGTATGTTAAATCTCACCCAGTGTAAATGACAATTCTGAACATGCAAAAAGAGCAAGCTCCTCTTTACAGAGCCAGACTTTGTTACAAACCTGACCTACTACTTTTATTTTGTTTCTTTTATTTTTGTGTCTCAAGTCCCAGTTTACTTTTTGGTCAGCTGCAACATGAAAAAATCCAACTACAATAAATTAGTTATGAAAACAAATAAAAGCTCTGCTTAGATTGCTCACAGACAGGCACTGAACTGAGATGACCATTTCACCCAGAGCTCAAGCAGACACAGAGAAACTGTACATGGTAAAAGACACTGAAGTGTTAACCCAAAGTTGCAATGTGCTCAGCAGGCCCTAGACATACACTCACTAAAAAGTTGTATGTTTTTTCTACTTAATTTTTGAAAAGGTTTCACATTCACATGGTTCAAAAAATAGAAGTATGAAAAGTTCTATAAAAATCACTGCTGATAGTAAAGGGGTTCACAGTTGCGGCAGACAGCATATAGAGGACTGCTCAACTGTCTCACTTGTCTTCCAGAAGCTTATGCTCTGCAAGGACAGTATGATCTCTATTATGTTTGTGCTTATAGAAGTCATACTTGTATCTTGCAGAGTACTTAAACATTGCATAAATAAATGACACTGGAAATAGAAGTTCTTGTTAATTCAGAGATAATTCCTGCCAATCCCTTCAGATTTTTTCTATACACACACAAATGCATAAGTTTTTTAATTGAAAAATAAAATTACAGCATAAATACTAATTTGTCGCTTATTTTTTCTACTCTTACGTAGTGTGTAATGAGTTGTATAATTGAGGAAAACTTCCCTTGTTAGTTCTCTTTCTGAAAAGCATCATAGTATGGTACCACAATGCATTTATCCAGTTTTAACAAGGCAGTGAAACAGGGCCAGGGAGATAACTCAGAGGCATAAGCACCTGGCTGGAAAGTACAAGATCCTGAGTTCAATCCCCAGTACCAAAAGAGAAAAGAACTGTGATATAGTTCTTTAACAAATTTCTTCATTCCTTGTAAGTTACTAACCTTGAATTTAAGCATATTCATATCTAGAAAAATTAATGAGAAGCTAGTAAATGTATGTTCATGAAGAAGATTCAGAAAAGTTTACAGGTAGCAAAGTGTGCCTGGTACAGGAACCAACATGTACAATCACCTTGACCAGGTAACAGTGAAAGCAGTGAATATGTGGAAAGACCCATTCTCCAGATGTTAAAGACCATGAAATAGGGAATAAGTAAAAAGTAGAATGGAGTGGGGAATTAGAATGCAGGAAGGAAGATAATTATAAATGTAACTTCAAATAAAATGAATCATGACACACAGTTCTGGAATAGATACAAAGCAAAGATTTCATGCAGAAAATTGACATATTTTCATTGATTCCAAGTTTGACACTAATTAATAATGTAGTTTTTATATTTATAAATATTAGCAGTCCTAGGCTGCCACAATAATAGCTTATATCAAAGCAAATAATAGTCCCATTGCCATCCAAACTTGCTGGTCAGATCACTTTGGAATTGTCAGGATAAATAAAATGTTGACAGACACTCACAGAAGAGAGATAATATGGTGAGGAAATTTGTCATCATATCATAAAAGTAATTGTTCAAGGACTGGGAGATCTTTTTTTTTTTTTTTTTTTTGCAGGACCAGGGTTCAAACTCATGACCTTGCACTTGCCAGGCAGGCACTTGTGCCACAGAGCTATCTCCTCAGCCCCAAGGACTGGGAGATCTTGAACTTGGGGAAACAAGCTAACTGTCTTCAAAAATGTGAAGGACTGTCACAAGGAAAAGGGAATAAAATGTTCCCTATCCCAAATGTGGACCAATAAGTAGAGATTATGAGAATTTGCATTCTCATTCATCACATAAATAGCTGTATTTTGCTAAAGAGCCTTTGGAAGAGTTTATTTTAAATATTTCTAAAATTCATTTACTATTCAGTCAATACTTTCTTCATAAATAGTTCAGAAGTAAAATTCAACACAGTCCTTGCTGGATTTTCATAAATTCTTAATTACTAAGATTCAAAATAATGAGGCCTTATTGTACACTGCTTAAGAAAGATTTTTAATCTCTTTCTTCTTGTTTTTATTTCCTAATCCCATGCCTTGGCCCACCGCATGCCCCCAACTCCCACTGAAGCAGAGAGGATATCAAAAACTCATATGAAAATGTAAATCTTGGAAATAAATATGCGTGGTTGGTTTTAAAAGAGTAAGAATTAACACTTAAAGCAATGGTAATTTACTGTGATCTGTAATTTTGAGCTTCTGTGCTGAAATTGCTCATTTGGAAAATACCAAGTGCTTGGGTCTCATTTGTGATCTTCTTCCTGCACATACCCAGCACACAAGGGAGTTGTAATGACCAGCTGAGTCACTGCTGCCATCTCCCTGAAGCATGCTCTCCAAATGTCAATACCATTTTCTATGGTACAGTGAGGACTATTCCAAACTGTAGCCTGCTTACACTACAGGGTGAGTGTGAGACAGCAGAGCATGCAATGTATTCAAAGAACAGCACCATCTTGCTCTGTTCTCTGCTCTTCCAGTGCTTGAATTATAATAACAGAGATCATTTTGACTTTGCAAATTATCCTTATCGCCTACTCCCATTAGTCATCACCTGATTGTAAATGAAAAAAACTATTTAAATTTATAGAAAGTAACTTTTGATAATATCCCAATGAAATGATGTCTCTCCGAGATGAAATTGTACTTAGATTGTGGATTTACACCAGAAGCAAAATTACACACGTGATATATGTAATATTAGACAGATGACTACTGTAAAAGACCAGTACATAGAAATGTGCTACTCTTCAGCTTCGTACTTCAGATGTACAACTTATTTCAGTTTCTCAGACTGTGACTCCAAATAGGTTACCCGAAACTCAAAAATCATATCTTCTATTTTTTTCCCCACTCAACATAGTTCCAGATTGTCTCTTATTAATAGCTGTCTGATGTAAGTTAACTCAAAAGTAACTAGGAGCCAGGCTTGGTGGCATACACCTGTAATCCCTGCACTTGGGAGGCTGAGGCAGGAGTATCAGTGTAAATTCGAGACCAGCTCGGCCTACAAAAGTGAGCTTAAATCCAGCCTGAACCACATAGCAAAACCCTGTCTCAAAAAGACAAAAAAAAGTAACTAGGAATTCTTGGCAAATTTAGTGGAGAAAGGAAAAGAATTTACAAAGTCATAATATGATTAAATCTTTTTATAATTCTGTGATAAAGGAATAAGTATGGTATCTTTGTTATACTGTCTTTTTCTTAGGTTTCCAGAGTTATTTTATTTTGGAGACATAATTTACCTTGTTTAATTGTCATTTCCATGTAAGGATGAGCTATGTTTTGTGTCTTATTATTTTTCTGAGATAGGCTCTTGCTATGCACTTCAGACTGCCCTCGAACTTACTATGTAGTCCACACTGACCTTGAACTCATGGCAATTTTGCTGCCTCAGCCTCCTAAGTGCTGGGATGATAGGCGTGTCCTACCATGGCTGCAGAATGAGCTATGTTTCAATGGGGCTCTATCTTTACTAAAATTACTTCTAATTCTGAACAACATTTATATGAAAGATGAATGCAATGAACTTCAACTTCAATAAGAAAAGTTTCAGCTTGATATAACCAAGAAGGTCTTGGTATTCATGTCTCAGATATTTTGGTAATATATGTCAGTAAAACAATCAGGTACTATAATTCAGCCATGAATTCTTGAGTAGAGATTGGATATACACTTAACCTAATGCTCCCAAGTTGTAGAATCTTCTTTTGTAAAACAAAATGAAGATGCCAACTGTCCAGAGAATGAAAAGAGAGTCATAAGCCTACTCTGTCCACAAGATTCAAAGGGACCTAAGAGAATGCAAGTAGAAAGTCAGTAAAATCATTAATATTTACCGAAAGATATCTGAAAGAAAAAAGTCATTATAGCTGTTGTTTCTTTCCTCTAGGATTTTCTATCCTACAAGCGATTATGGAAGCAGCAGTGCAAAACAACTGGCAAGTGACAGCAAGGTCTGTGGGAAATATAAAGGATGTCCAAGAATTTAGGCGCATCATTGAAGAAATGGACAGAAGGCAAGAAAAGCGATTCTTGATTGACTGTGAAGTTGAAAGGATTAACACGATTTTGGAACAGGTACGTTTGGGATTTATTCCTGTCCCTAGCCAATATGTTAAATCACAATCCTGAGGCACTTCCCATATTTGTTAATAAATTAAATAACCAACAGTGTAAACATTTTTTAAATCTCTCTAATCCTTATTTCCTCCTCACTGACTGCTTACAAAGAAAAAATAAAAGGAAAGAAAGAAAAGAAAGAAAGAAAGAGAAAGAAAGAAAGAAAGAAAGAAAGAAAGAAAGAAAGAAAGAAAGAAAGAAAGAAAACCTAAGTTATGAAAATTACATATCATGGTGAACCAGAAAGTCTGG
>PVKN010034316.1:0-11857 GCA_004027915.1 Capromys pilorides
CAGGATTTTCAAAACAAGAAAAATTTAACAGTGGTTGTATTACTTATTTTCATCATCAAATCTGTTTAAGTTGATACAGATATGCAAAATTAGTCAAATAATTAAACATTAACACTTACAATAAATCTTGGGTTTTTTTTTTTAACTCTTCCAAATACATTTTGTATTTAAGTCACTCTTCTAAAAAAAATAATAAAAAAAAAAATTTATAGGCGTTGGGTATGCAGAAAATGCAAGGTCCTGAGATCGATTCCTGGTACCACCCAAAATTTATTTATTTGTTTTCTTCTTTTGAGTCCTTATATTAGGGAGACTATACGATATTGGCATATGTTAGTCTGGTTTATTTCACTAATGAGTATATGTTTAAGATACATTCATTTATAAATGAAATCTTCTAGTCTGTCATTCCGTATAGCTGAGTAATATTCCATTTTGTGAAAATACCACATCTTTTTCAACCATTCTTCAGATGATAGGCATTAAAATTTCTTTTTTTAAAAAAAAATTTATTTATATTATGGCTGGCTCAGTATTCCCTGGGGGGGAGGGGGGGGGTGGGGCTGGCATAGCATGTGGTTCCAGGGTTTGAATCGAGGTTCCTGTGGTTGCCTAAGCTTGCCTAAGTAGGCGCTTTAGACCACTGAGCTATCTTGCTGGCCTAAAATTTTAAAATTTCTTATTTTAAAACTTTGCTTGGGGGGGCCGGCGAGATGGTTCAGTGGTCTAAAGCGCCTGCTTGGGGGGGGGGGGGCTCGGGCAACTGCAGGGACTGCGGTTTGATCCCCGGCACCGCATGCTGCACCAGCCCCCGCCACCGGGGCGGGCTGAGCCAGCCACACAATGAATGAAATGGAGAAACAAACACAACAAGCAAACAAATAAATAAATAAATAAAAAATTTAAAAAAAGAAAACAAAACTTTGCTTGGGGCCGGCGAGATGGTTCAGTGGTCTAAAGCGCCTGCTTAGGAAAGCTCAGGCAACTGCAGGGACTGTGGTTCGATCCCTGGCACCACATGCTGCGCCAGCCCCACAACCAGGGCAGGCTGAACCAGCCATAAAATAAGTAAATAAAGAAACAAACGAACAAGCAAACAAATAAATAAAATAAAATAAATTTTAAAAAAATCAAAACAGGGACTGGGGAAATAGCTGAGGAATAAGCAACTAGCCTTGAACTTGAGGCAATCCACCTGCCTCAGCCTCCCAAGTGCTGAGATTATAGGCATGCACCACCATGCTGGCTAGCTATTTTCTTTAATTTTGTTTTTGTAGTACTAGGGAATGAGGCCAGAGCCTTTACACTGAGCTATACCCCTTGTTTATTTTTATTTATTTATTTTTATTTTGAGACAGGGCTTTGCTAAATTATTAAGTTACACAAGCTGGGCTAGAATTTGTGATCCTTCTGGCTCAGCCTCACAGATGCTAGAATTATGGGTGTGAACTACCATACCAGGCTATATATTTTTTTTTTTTTAAACTTTCTTTCTTTCTTTCTTTCTTTCTTTCTTTCTTTCTTTCTTTCTTTCTTTCTTTCTTTCTCTCTCTCTCTCTCTCTCTCTTTCTTTCTTTCTTTCTTTCTTTCTTTCTTTCTTTCTTTCTTTCTTTCTTTCTTTCTTTCTGTTATGCCCAGCTCAGCCTGCCCTGGAGGTGGGGCTGGCACATGTGTGCTGGGGATTGAACCACAGTTCCTGCAGTTGCCTAAGCTTACCTAAGCAGGCGCTTTAGATCGCTGAGCTATCTTGCAAGCCCAAGCTATATTTTCTTTAAAACAAAGTTATTTAGCAGAATTAAAAGACAAGATACTAATTATAATCCGTGAATAAGCCAGAACTGTGTATGTCTCTCGTCTCCGAATTTGGGAGGCCGAGGCAGGAAAATGATGAGCTTGAAACCAGCCTGGGCTACATAGCAAGTTCAAGCCCAGCCTGGGCTATCCAGGGAGACACCCCTGCTTGCCTCCCAAATCATTGACTAAGGAAATATCTAAAGCTAGAATTTTAATTTAACTTTTTATTATAATTATTAACATTTTAATTGTACAAATTAGTGAGCTCCACTGTGATATTTCCAGATGCGCACACAGCATGCTAAAGGCAGAATTTTTAATTTGTCATTCTGAGTATTTAATTACGTTTAAAAGTGATGTAAAAATAAAATTAGTTATCGTTCTTGAAGGACTATCCATCTGTCCATGTAAAATATCAGTAGCTGGCATATCCCAAGCAGACATAAGTCTCACGGATTTAAGAGAAATACAGATGGCTTAGTATTAGAAATGCTGCCTTAGTTGTCCTGCGTAGCGGTGTTGAGTGACATGCTGAGTGTGAACACCAGTGGACATGCTAACTGGAACCCCAGCAGAGGCAAAAATTAAAAATGAAGGACATCCCGCGCTCCGACACTTAGCTATCTGAGGGTCTGTGTCCTCCATCCTCTCAGAGTGGATGGCATCTGTGTTTTCTCTTGTAAAAGTGCTACTCTTGCTCAAATTCTCCCAGAATCCAAAGCACAGTCAGTCCCTGATAGCCAAGGCCCCAACCACACCCCTGCACAAGGCTCCAGGGCGGTCACCTTTCATTTTTATTTTTAAAGAGTATAAGATAGTGATAGAAAAAAAAAAAAAAAAAAAAAAAAAAAAAAAAAAAAAAAAAAAAAAAAAAAAAAAAAAAAAAAAAAAAAAAAAAAAAAACCAGCAGAAATGATACAAGATTTCACTAAACAAAGTAATAGGAATTCAACAATGGTTGCTGTATTTATTGTTTTGTTTTGGCTTTTTGCTTTAAGTGAACCTTACATGTTTATATCTGGTAATCAGAACCACTAATTTTCACTTTTCTTTTTTTCTATGTATTTATCATAGGGTCTGCAGGGTGTCACTGCACAGAATGGACTCCTAGTGGTGCTCCTGTTTTCAGCCTCCCAAGCACTGGGATTACAGGTGTGCACCACCACGCCCTGTCCAGTCTCAATCGCTGTCTCAGTGTGCCCCGGGGGCGGGGCTGGCACAGTATGCGGGGGATTGAGCCCCAGTTGCTGAGCCTGCCTAAGTGGGCACTTCAGTCCACTGAGCTATCTGGCTGGCTCTTCACCTCTCATTTTGAACAAAAAGATGTGGAGAAGGCTTTTCCTGGAGTCTGAAGGAAGTCCACGTCCTGCAAAGGAAATGTAAAGTTTTAGACCTCACAGTGTGAGCCCTGAGTGCTGATCAGGGCTGAGGGGGATCAGGCGTTTATGGCATTTGCCAGGGGGGCAGTTTGGAGGGGATGTCTAGAGAGACCTGAGGGAGCTGACTGGGGTCTTCCCTGAGGCGGTGGGAAGGGTGGAAGTAAGTTATGTCCTGGGCTGAGATAGAGAAGAAAGGGGGGATGGGGTCTTTTGTTTCAAGGGCATCGGCCATATTAGATGACCACCAGAATGATTTTAGCAATTCATGCCATCAGAAACAATCCTTGGGTGGTTGAATGCTTTCATTTGGGGTCACTGCTATCTTATAAAACATGGTGATCAACCCAAATATAAGAAAGTAAGTCCCGCGGTGTTGCTCGGCATTCCTCGCCTGGTTTTCAAAGATATATTAGGGTTACTGCTAGCACGTTCAGGTATTAAGGTTAACACAAAGAGGAAGACTCAGGCACCTCAGGAATCCAGGTCTGGGTCAGTCCGCCAAGGAAAGAAACTTCAGCAAGCCATGAATAACTGAAAGAGAGGAGTTCAAATGCCCGCTATGACTTCTTCACTGCTATATCACAGGGGACAGTAATCCTTTGTATTTCCTCTCTTGCTTGCCTATAATTTTACAGAATGTTGTGGGGTGTGTGTGGGTGTGTGTGTGCGTGTGTGTGTGTGTTACTAAGGACTGAACCAAGACCCTTCACACTGAGCTCGCCCGAAGCCCTTTTTAATTTTTAAAACACTTTTGAGGCAAGATTTTGCTAATTCGCTAAATTGCCTTGGCTGGCCTTGTGACCCTCCTGCTTCAGCCCCTCGGAGTGCTGGGATTACAAGCCAATGTGCCCAGCTCAATGTTATTTTTTTTATCATTAAATATTTCTTTATTTTGTTCAATAAATAACATGCCTGTGTGGCTCGAAAGTCAAAATAATATGAGAATGTATCTGTGGAGAATTCCCAGTTCTGTCCCTGGCTGACTCCACCTCCTCGCTATGGCTCCCATGGGTGGCCTGGTTTATTGATTTCTCGCACGTCTTTTGGATATTTCTGTATGAAAATAGAAACCTGTATCTCCCCGTTTTAATTACTTTTCTCTTTGCAGAGACACAATAACCGACGCCCAAAATTATGAAAGGAAAGGGTTATGTAGCTCCCAGTTTGTAGAGGGTTCAGCCCATGAAGGGCCAGCTCCAAGGAAGCACGGGACATGGCGGAGGGCGGCAGCAGCTCGTGGCGAGGGAGGACAGCCGGAGCAGAAGCGGGAGGAGAGCCGCGTCCCCTGCCTCATACTGAGGCAAGTTACTCACCCTGGGGCTGGTGCAGCACGTTCTCTTAATCCAAGCGCTAAACAATGAACCAATCACAAGCTCTAAATTCAGCTGCCTCCAAAAAACCCCCCTCCCAAGACCACAGGAGGCTTTGAGGGGGGAATCTAGGCATAAACCATAACACCCCCTTATTATACAAAAGTTACCATCTTATATAGCCTGTTCCTACCTTCCGCATAGAATAGCATACATTAGAACATAGTGAATTTCCTTGTTCTTCTTGATACCCCTATAATATTGTACCAGTATTTACTTAATCTGCTTCCTACAGAAAGTAACTAAGCATTTGTTTCTCCCTCTTTGCTTTACAAACAACACTGCGATGACTAACCATGCACAAACCTCACTCTGTAGGTGTGTAGGTGTATTTGCATTTAAATTCTCACAGGTGGGAGGAATTTTGGCTTAGTGGTATGGTGTTTCTGGAATAGCTTTCCTCTGTCGTAACAGTCGTAGACTACCAGGAAGATAGCAATCATTTCTAGTACTTACAACAGGGTGTATTCTATTTTCAAATGTTTTTACATTCACTTAATTTAAAAAATGATTATCGCCTCTTAACTTTTTTTCTTTGCGGTTCTGGAGCTTTGGACAAACGGGCTTCCAGATACTAGGCGAGCACTCTGACACTCAGCTGTGTCCAAAGCCCTTAGGATTATTTTTTTTTTAAGCAGAGAAACCAATGCAGGGAAGTGGTTACCAGGTGATGAAGGAACTGAGGCCTGAGAAAGTGGAGGCGATCCAGAGATTCGCAGCAATGGGAAAGCCACTGTTTGCAGCCAGTGTAGACAAGCTTCAGAAAGCTGTGTCAGTCAGCGGGGACCCTCAGGCTTGGGGGTCATTTGAGAGAGGCTCTGTGTCGTATTCAGGGGCTTAAAAGAGAAAAGATTTAAAGGCCGGCCAGATAGCTCAGCGGATTAAAGCACCTGCTTAGGCAGACACAGGGACTGGGGTTCAATTCCCAGTGTGCCATGCTGGCCCCGTCCACAGGGCGCGCTGAGATGGTGAGTCTGGGCACGGTGGCATATGCCTGTAACCCCAGTACTTGGGAGGCTGAAAAGCAGGAGGATCACTGCGAATATGATCTGTGTAGTGAGACCCTGTACTAAATAAGAGAGAGAGAGAGAGAGAGAGAGAGAGAGAGAGAGAGAGTTTAATACAGGACACATATTTAGAGGATTATTTTATGACATTCACCCTAAGAGTCAAATGCAGAAGAATGCAGGAGATCTGTCCACACACTAGAGACCCAAAGAATCCAGCTGAGGGCCTGGATCCTGCGACAGCGTCCTGCACGAGTCCAGCTGGAGGCCTGGAGCCCACGACAATGTCTCCTGGAAGTCCATATCAAGGATGTGTGCTGGGAAGTCATAGGTTCTGGCCCTAGTGTGAACTGCTGAAATCATTACGGTGGTCATCTAATATGGCTGAAGCCCTTACAACAAAAGCCCCTCTTCCCCAAGACCACCTCCTCCTTCTTCTGCAATGTAGCTCAGGATAAGGTTTCCTTTCCCCCTTCCCACCTCTTCAGGGATGACCCCTAGTCAGCTCCCTCAGGTAGATCTAAACATCCCCTTCAAACTCCACCCCTGGCAAAAGGCCATGAAAGCCTCAACCTCACTTTGTGCCAATCTCATCTCCCCCACATTCTCGGTGTGTTCTCAAAGAAAATAAAGCCCCCTTCCCTTTTTCCTTCTGCCTGTTTCTCTGCTGTACTGGGTGCCTGAAAAAACCTCTCAGGAAGGCCCGAAGGTCAATGGTAGAAGCTAGAAGGTCTGTGCCAGCCGGCTGAGGGACCTGCCCGGGAGCCAGGAGGCGACGCTCCAGGTAAGGACCAGAGCTCCCCGAGGATGAGAGAAGCTGAGTTCCTATCAGGGAAGTAAGCAAGTCAGACTTCTAGGGAGAGTCAACAGCGCGCCATCTTCCTGTCTGCTTCTCCTTTCCTGCTGCTGGCAACAACCCTGGGGTGGGCCTTCCACACCAGCACCATGTCATTCCGCTCAGCAGGTGTTCCAGGGTGACCGGTAGCTCATCCTCCACCCTTTGTGTGTTGAGACCTGAAGCCACCGAGGAGATGCAGTCACTGCCAGAGAGGGAGGGGACTGGGATAGAGCAGGCGCGGGGAGAGACACTCTGGCCTATCCCTTCTGTCCCTGCCCTTTAATCTTAAGACCCCAGCTGAAGGTGAGCCTGAGAATGGTGGGCAACAGACATCAGGTGACTGTAATCCAGAATAGAACATGGAAAATGAATGCATCTAAGGACACAGGGACTCAGAGATCACGCGATCCATGCCTTTTGCCCCTTAGAAGTCATGTTCAGCCTTCTACCCATGTTGTATAACTTTGAGCTTCTTTCTGTCACTCAAACAAGAGACTCAATGTCTCATGGATTACTGTGACTCTCTCCAATTCAGGATGCGACCTGGTGATCCTCACTCCTCTCCAGCTGAACCAGAAGTGACCCTAAAAAAAATTATGTATGTATGTATGTATGTATGTATGTATGTATGTATGTATGTGTTTGGTACAGGGTTTCACTAAGCAGCTCAAACTCAGAGATCCTCCTGTCTCAGCCTCCCCAATGCTGGGATTACAGGTGTGCACAACGATGCCCAGATTCGGTGGCCAGCACAGCGTGCCCAGGATTCTGGGACCAGCATGGAATGCAGTACTGAGAATGAAACCTGGGTCCTTGGGTTTGCCAGGCAGGCTGCTCTGCGACCCTGCTCAGGATCGCTGGAGGTGCCCGGGAGCATTCGAGCAAACACCACTGGGCAGACCGGAGCAACAGGGTGGCTCACCTCACTCCCTGGACGTGCCATCGAGCTGTCTTCTGCCCTAGGCACTACCCAGAAGGGGCACAGCCAAAGACGAGAAGTTGTCACTTACTTGTTAGAAATGACTCCGAACAGCAAATAGTGGTTTGTGTGGGCCATAGCATCTAAAGAGGCTGGACACACACACACGGTTGGCTTTTCCTTCAGCTAACACAGAAGAGATGGTTTATTGTACACGCTTTACCCTCAGTCAAATGCGAGAACAGAAGTAGTCCAGAGTGACACAGATCCAGGGCAAACAACCAAGGGATTTCTTAGTTTGAACCCGGTGGATCTCTTTGAGGTGGTCCTGGCGATCAGATGGCAATGCAGCTCTAGTCCATTGAGACGTTCTAGACAGCACGCACTCCAGAGATTGTACCAGCCTCGTCAGCCTCCAGCCTTCTTTATTTCTGCTCCTTTGGCCTCCATGGGTGTGCGAGCTATTTTACTTGGACTCCGTCTCATCTTTCTCCTTTTATGCTTCAGTCTGCGCATTCTCTTCTTCCTCCACTTGGCTCTCATGGCGCAGAGGTTTCTAGGAAGATGGCGTTAAAGTCGAGAGCCACACTGTTGAACTTAAACTTGAAAAACGAGGATTACAAAATGTTACCTTTTGGGGCTGGGGAGGTAGTACAGCAGGCCCAGCACCTGCCTGGCAGGAGTGACGCCTTGAGTTCGGTTCCTGATACTGAAAAAAAAGCAAAAAAACAAAAGACAGTTACTTATGAATAACAGTGACCAGGTGTGACTGGTGTTTTCCCTTTAAGTGTGGTCGTACATGAAATAGAACATTTTGTTAGGCTGGACCTTTCTGGGACTTGTATTATGGTAAGAGGTATACACGCGTGTCCTGTCAGCTGAGGGCCGTCTCTTCCTTTTTTTTTTTTTTTTCCTTCTTTCTTTCTCCTTCCTTTCCTTACCTCTCCCTCCTTCCTTCCTTCTTATATCTATATGGCATCTTTTGCTCTAGGAGAACGTCCCTTTACATTTTGAGTAGAAGTTACTAGAGAAGGGGCATTCTAGAAAAAACAAGAACCAGACAAATAAGGGCCAGTAGGCATGGTGGGTTCTGGGAGAAAGTGTCAGGTGAGGGGGGATGGGAAGGGGCCCTGTGTGTGACGCGTGCAAAGAATGGAGGGGTGGCAGATAAAGGCTGGAAGTGTTGGATGTGCTGCACAGACTCATGCCCGACACTAAGAACTCGGGCAGCATCCTACAGGCTAAGGGAACCTAATGGTGATCATTGAAGAGTCATGATCTGGTGGTACGAAGGATGCTCTAGAACAATGAATGAGAGGTAATTCAAGATGGGAAGTACTAAAGGTGGAATTGTTATTTAAGATTGCTCAGTAATCCTGAGGTAAAATTACAAAGCCTGAACCAGAAGGACAGCCAAAATACGAAGGAGAAAAGGAACTTAAGCAATACATATGAGGTGGAATTAAAAACTCTAGTGGGTAGGAGGACAAGAATTTAGATGACTTTATACTTGTGTGGCATAATCCTGATCTGCATTTGAGAGGAGTTCAGACAGATCCGGGCCAAATGCAGAGCCACCAGCTGTCTTGTAGATTTGCCTCAGAGTAAGGCATTTCCTGGGATTGAAGACTTCCTGCAATAAAAGTGGGAAAGTTTGTGATAAACTGAGATGAGGTGATGACTCACCTAACGCAAACCTGCAGACAGTGACAGGAGCTTCCCGGCATAAACTGAAGTAACTTTGGCCCAGCCAGACAGGTTTAGCGGTGCAGGGAAACTGTCCTGCTCGCTGCCACGTGGCGGCTGCCTTGCATAACCATCCCATAATCTGGGCTCCAGGCAGAGAGATTAGAATTAAACTACGAAAGAACTGCCGCTCTGCTGATGGAGGGTAACCCTGAGGGAATCCGTTCTTTCTCTCTATGTGCCCTCAAGCCCCATCGCTCCAGACGCTTGAGGGCTTTCGCGGACTGGTGACCACAGTTGGTCATCCTTGTGGGGGGCAGGGTTGGTTCGCAAGGGGTGGGGAGAAGGAGGAAAAGAGAGAAAGTGTGAGCTGCAGCCCGCACACAAATGAGCAGAAATACTTAGGAGAGCGGACTCGGACTCGCATCCACGCAGCAGGACACCATCAGGGACAGCCGCGTTACTACAAAAAGAGGTGACTGCACGGGTTTCCCCAGCGAGGCGCTCAGGAGCAAGGATGGCGGATGGGGGGTGCTTGCTTCTTTGCGCTGCGCCACCTAGTGTTCACTCGCGGTACGGTACTGCCTGGGTGCTCGTGAGAGGATTAGGAGGCAGCGGGAAGCTGAATCCGAGGACTGTTTCCAACGCGCTGATTTGTTCGCTCTTCATCCATTCGATTGCTGATTGGCCCAAGGCCGGTTCAGCAGACGCCAGTTACCTTTTCAGACATTAGAAGAGGGTACAAAACATAGAAAGCCCTTGAACTCGTGGAAGCTTATGTCGATGAGAGAGAAAGCACATTTTATTTTTTTTTATTTCTTATATACATATTTTATATACACATGCATAGAACTTATAGTACATTTGCAGTAAATAATGATTACATTCATCACAAGGCATTTTTTTTTTACCTTAAGATTATATAGTATGTAATTTTAATAATATTAAATGACAAAACATCTTTATATAATAAAAATAGATAATATCAGGTTACATAAGTAATAGACATGTATAGGATTGTGAAATTCAGTTTCTCGAGAAAGCACATTTTAATGTTTTTTTGTTTTTGTTTTTGTTTTTTTTTCAAATGTATGAATGTTGTTTCCCCAGGGCCACTGACTGGTTTCTTTCTTTCTCTTTGCCCTGACTGTCACACACCAAGTGTCGCTCTGTGTGCGAGTCATTCCGTGTCTCACTTATGTCCTAGGGATCTGTCATGTTCTGGAATAATGTGTTCCGTTCATTATCTTGTTGCTTCCTAATCAGCCCTGATATTTGGTAGAAAAAGAACTCATACCTCGGGGCTGGTGAGACGGCTTAGCGGTCTAAAGCGTGTGCTTCGGGAAGTTTAGGCCACCGCGCAGGGACCGCGACTCGATCCCGGGCACCACATGCTGCACCGCCCCTCACCCCCAGGGAAGGCTGAGCCGGCCATCACACAAACAAATATGTAATGTGGTTGAAGAAAACAAAATAGAGGTTAAAAAAAAAAAAAGAAAAGAACTCACACCTCAGCCTGAGACTGTCTTGAATATTCTTGGCTTTTAAAATGTCCTCAAAGTGGGGGTCGGCAACTGCAGGGACTGCGGTTCGATCCCCGGCCCCACGTGCTGCGCCAGCCCCACCACCAGGGCAGGCTGAGCCAGCCATAAAATAAGTAAATAAAGAAACAAACAAGCAAACAAATAAATAAAATAAAATAAAAATTAAAAAAATAAAATGTCCTCAAAGTTTAAAAGCAATCTGTTAAAAAAAAAATCTGTTAAAAACTCACAGAAGGACCCCTGAGATAACTCAGCAGACTAAGCTCCTGCTTTGGCAAGGCATAGGAGCCAGGGTTCGATCGCCGGTCCTGCAGGCTGCGCCAGTGGGATTAAGTCAGGGCATGGCAGCACACAACTGTAATCTCAGCACTAGGGAGGCTGAAAACAGGAGGATGACTACGAGTCTGAGCTGCGTAGTGAGACCGTGTATAAGTGAAAAAACAAAAACAAAAACCTCGCTGGAGTTGAACTGAATTCATAAACCATTTAAAGTGCATTTGATATTTTTATCCCACTGAGTCTTCCAATGAACCACTTAGTGTCTCTTAATAAACATGTCTTATCTGTTGATAAATTTACTTGTAGATCTTTATGCTACTGTACAGGTCATCTTTGAAATATTTGCTTGCCAGGTACCTGCCTGTAATCCTAGCACTTGGGAGGCTGAGGCAGGAGGATGGTTATGAGTTCAAGGCCAACCTTTGCTACATGGTCAGCTCAAGGCCAGCCTGGATTATATAGTTAGACCCTGCCTCAAAGAAACGACAAAAAATAGTATTTGCTAGCTATCCACTGCTAGGTTTGGCAATACAGTTCGTTCTGATGTATTCATTCCTCATTGAGCAGTTTTGCTAAATGCTCCTGATCCTCGTGATTTATGTTTTTCCGCTTATAAAATTTATCATCTGTAGATCTTTTGCTGATCTTTTACAAAAATTTTTGTAAAAATTTCACCTTTTATTCATTTTTCTTGCCTTTTACGTGCTATTAGATTTTCTAGTTGAGCACAGAAGTGGTGCTAACCAGGCATCCTGTAGCTGTTTCTAACTTTAGAGGAAAGCTTTTGACATAAACTATCATTTTCCTTTGATTTTCTATTGATTTTTTGGATCGGAGTAGGTGACTTCCATTCTTGTGTGTGTGTGTGTGTGTGTGTGTGTATTTTTTGTTTTTATTGACTGGGACTTAGAGCACGGGATGGGAAATGTCACCTTGGGGCACTTCCTGCTCCTGCCCCCCAGGGAATGTCCATTCTAATCCTCCTGGGATGCTCTTTGAAGATTTTTCTTTTCTTTTTTTTTTTTTTTTTTTTTTTTTTTT
>PVKN010034317.1:0-11851 GCA_004027915.1 Capromys pilorides
TTTATTGTAAGTGTTAATGTTTAATTGTTTGACTAATCTTACATATCTATATCAATCTAAACAGATTTGATGATGAATATATGTAATACAACCATTGTTAAATTTTTCTTTTTGGAAAATTCTGTACTATATGTATTCTTGCTTGTTACTGTTTTCCTATCTTTGTTTCTGCTATTTTTACTCTTTAAAATAAAATAAAATAAGGCCGGCGAGATGGTTCAGTGGTCTAAAGCACCTGCTTAGGAAAGCTCAGGAAACTGCAGGGACTGTGGTTCAATCCCCAGCACCATATGCTGCACCAGCCCTACCACCAGGGCAGGCTGAGCCAGCCATAAAATAAATAAATAAACAAACAAATAAATAAAAATTTAAAAAAAGAATTCCTCCAATAATTTAAAAAAAAAAATAAATTAAATGAAATAAAAAATAAAATGTTGTCAGTTTAGCTAGAAAAGAAGGTCCAAGAAAGCTATCTGACTGTAAGGATAGAGCAGAAGAAATCTTGGTTGCTGAGAAGGAACAAGAGAATAGAAAAGATGTCCTGACACTGTCACAAGAAGCAGCTGCACTTCACCGTTTACAGCCTCAAAATTGCAAAAGTATAAGACCTTGCTTTGAGAAGAAGCCCTCAGAGCACTATATTCCAGAATAGTGACAGCCTAGAGATTTTGTCCCTCAAAATTGGATTCAGAGTACTCAGTAATCCAATCATGTTATCCTTACAGCCAAGAAAGAGGGAAACCTGGCTACTGCTCCAGCTGGCAGCAGATCTTGGCATTATCCACATGGTGTTGGTTTTAGGTGCATGGAGAATGCAAGAGTCATGGGGTCAGAGAGGCTTCCACCAAGATTTTAAAAGAAGGCCCAAAGGGTCAGGCAGTGTACTCCTGAGAGGGCAATGTGTGAAACTGTTAGTGTGAGACAGTAGTGACTCTAGAAGTTTAGAGAAGTCAGAAGCATGTATTGTCTGAGGAAAAGTGTAAGGAGGGAGCAAGACCTGACCAAGAGAAAAATCCATGGAAACTGCAAGCACTGGATGTGCCATAGAGGCAGAGCCACCCATGTCCATGCCCTTTGGAGTCACATCTTGTCACAGATAGCCTCAGATACAGCACATAGAACTGCAGGACTTAATGTTTATCCTGCTAGATTTTGGACTTGCTTTGGTCCCATTCCTCTATATCCCCTGTTTGAATCTTTAGGAATGGAAATGTCTATCTTATGCCATTCAGTGTTGGAAGTGTTTAACTTTTCATTTGTACAGAGGCTCATAGCAAAAAGTTTGCTTTTGATCTTTGGGGAGACTAGGGACTTGGATTTTTCAAGAATGATGGAGCTGTTAGAATAGAGATGGACTAAATGCCTTTTGTATAAAGGAATGTACATGAGTCTTTGGGGGGCCAGGGGCAAAATGTTATGGTTTATAACTAGATGTCCCCCCAAAACCTTATGCAGTCATTGGAGGTGGTATTTTCAAAGGTGGCTGAATATAGTTTGTGATTGATTAATAGTTCAATGCTGGGACTAAGGGTGTGAGTGCTACACCTGTGCTAGGGTGGGTAGCCTGCCTACACTATAAAGGACAGAAAGAATCTTGTCTTTCACTTGTTGCTTTTGCTGTTTTCTACTGCATGAACTTTTACCCCTCTGCCATGTGCCACTTTTCTTGGAGCTGGCTGATTATGGTCTGAAGCCTCTACAGTGAGCTAACTACACCTTCCTTCCCTTAACTTGTGGGTGTTGGGTATTGTGTCTCAACAATGAGAAATGTGAGATGTAATCCTCAAAACTTTACTTCAGAACTAGACTCTCATTTTACATATAAAACAGAGGTACAAAGCTCTGAAAAGAGCGCCATTAATTCCTCAGGCCCAAGTTGCAAGTATAGGTCCCTACCATGGGCCTTGTGCCCCAGCTTCTCTCCAATGCACCTCACTCTATCAGACATATGTCAAAGGGACATAGCCCTCTACTGCCTGAGCTCTCCTCCCAGTTTCATGTGCCTGGGACTCCGAATTCCTTTCAGGGTCTATGAGGGCCTCATCTGAAGGTGTCCTTGGCAGGCAAAGTACAACAATGTTGGAACCACTGCCAGTCCCAGTCAGCTGCAAATAGCAGCTGCAGCAGGAGGATGTGGAGGACCTTGGACCTACAGGCTGGAGTCTACCTCCATCTGTGAGTGAAGCCCTAATGGTGTGCACAGAACCAGGCATGGAAAAGGCATGGGGCCTCACCCCACATTCCAGCAAGGAACTCTGGAGAGTCCAGGAAATCTGAATCCAAACCCTCCTTTCCAGGTCATGAGCAAAATGTGTTTGGCCAGATAGGGGGACAGGACATTTTCACTTATGTGTTTGTTCACTGAATTTGCAGACAATGTGTAGACAGCCATAGGATGTGTAACAATACTTGTGTGATTCTCATCCTAGCATATCATTTCATCCTAGGTGTCTTGCTTACTCTTCTCTCATTGCTGGGACAAAATACCCAACACTCAAAATTAAGGAGGGAAAGGTTTATTTGGCTCACAGTTGATGGAGATTTCAGTCCATACCTGGCTGGCTCCAAGTCAGAGTGGCACATGGCAGAGGCAGTTCATGGTGGTGACAGATATCAAAACAGCAAGAGCCAAAAGGAGGAGCATCCATAGCAGCTAGTAAACCTCTCTCCCTTCCTTATATTGTAGTCAGGCTATCCACCCCAGGGCAGGCATAACACTCATGCACATAATCCTAGCGTTGAATCATGAATTGATCACAAACTTTAGAAGCCTGCCCCAGTGACCATAAGAGGCTTTGAGGGAACAACTAGATGCAAACCATAAACCTAGGCCCCAGTGAGTCATGTGACTTCTGGGAAGAGGGTAGAACTTGCAGGGAAACAGAAACAAGCAAAAGTGGGAAGAACTTTGCCCATGCCTCCCTTCATATGTTGAAATACAAAATCCTAATCCAGTCTAACCAATTTCTTTATAAGAAGAAATCTAGACACAGAGACATCAGAGCACTGTGCAGAAAGGAATGACTATGTGAAAAGACAAGAAGAGACACAACCATCTACATGTCAAGAGAGAGGCTTCAGAGGAAGTCAAACCTGTCCAGACCTTGACTGGAGACTTTTAAAGATATCTCAGAGAGTGGATTTATCTTGCTGAAGGCACCAGTGTCCAGTATTATGTTAGGCCAGCCCTAGCAAACTAATGTAAAAGACTTAGTGTTTTACTCTAGTGTTTCTTGTTTGATTTTTGTTTTTAATGTAAGTGCATCCATACATTATTTATGTAGTTAAAATATGTATTAAAATGTCCTCTTGGGGCCAGGGAGATAGCTTAGCAGCATAAGCACCTGCCTGGAAAGCATCAGGTCCTGAGTTTGATCTTTGGTACCAGAAAAAATAAAAATAAAAACAAATAAAATGTCAAAAAAAAAATATCAATAAATAAGGCAGATGAAGGGACAGGGAGAGAGAGATACAAATACAGATGATATAGAACATGGCCAGGGTCACCAACAGTCCTGTCTTTACCTTAAGTTTACCCATAAGGAAGTTAATTCTTATGAAATTATTACATCAACTCATTATGTGCCCCATCAGGCCCCTGTCCTCCTTAACCCAGAAGCAAAGGCTAAGACCCTGATTGTCTTAGATTACACCAGTCAATGAAACTGTTATTTTTAGAAACCGGCTTACCCCTATAAATATGAGTATAGTGATCCCCTGACCCCTGCAAAATATGGTCAAGTTCCCCTGCATAATATGCATCCTGTTTCTTGGCAGCTGTTCCTTGTATTTGCAACTTTATAAACTTTTGCTTCACATTAATTGAATTTCTGGCTTCCCGTTTCTGTGGGAGACCCAAACGTCACATTCTCTGTTGGAGGCCTTCTTGCCTCATTTCCCTATTCTTCATCAGAGTGAAAGTGAGGGACTTGGAGCTATCTGGGAGGACTGAGGAGGTTGGAGACCTCTGGCCTCTCAAAGATAACCTGCCTGGTGCTACACAGCCAAGAATGGGACATTACGCTAAACATTCTTCCCATTTCCAACCCTGAGGCCCCTCTCCTAACTGATTAAAAGCCTGACTCACAGCAGTGGGAGTTCTCACTACTTGATAATAATGGAAGGGAAATTATGACTTCTCATGCTATACCACAGCCTTCAGAGAGGGCATTCTTTAACTCATTTGTCCAACAAACTACTCTTAAAACTGACCTAGTTAATACATTACATGCTGTTATCTTTAAGGTAGTTGCTCAGGGCCCAAGATACGGGCATATTATGAAGTTTTGTTTTATCATTTTTTCATAAAATAATTTTTTTAAAAACCTACCTAGGAAGTCAGAGGAGACTGAGGCCCTCAGGTGAGCAGGAATGTGATGAAGGTTGAACAGCTTCCCCCAAATATGTATTCCTCTGCTCACTCAAATACTACAGCAAAGTTTTCAGAAGCCAGGACTATTCCTTGCTTCTCTCTACCTCCCTACTGAGGAGCATGAAGGAAAACTGTGCCTCAGAAAAATAGCCCTTTGCCCACCCGGCCCTGGAAAATAAGACAGTATTACCAGGAATTAGCTTCAGAAATAATATTCCTCACATATATCCTGCACTGGAAGGTCTACTCTGTTCTTTAAAACAGAGGTGGTAGCACTTTGTCTGCATAATCAATTTCCTAGGTTAAATAAACCATTAAATTTTCCAGAATATGGGGCCAGCAAGATATCTCAGTGGTCTAAAGTGCCTGCTTAGACAAGTTTAGGCAACCGCAGAGACCACAGTTTGATCCCCGGCACCACATGGTGTGCCAGCCCCACCCCCAGGGCAGGCTGAGCCAGCCATAACATAAATAAATAAAATTTTTTAAAAAAATTTCCAGAATATTATGTTCACTTCTTCATCCAGCCAATACATATAAAGCAATGTTCATGTGCAAGTTTCCTTAAAGACATACTTCTTGGGATCTGAGGATGTAGCTCTGTGACAGAGCATTTGTCTAGCATTCAAAAGACCCTGCTGGATTCAGCCCCACAATCCCATTAAAATATTAAAATATACACACACACACACTTGTTTTCAAGTTGATCAGTGTAGAGGGGAAACAAGGTCAACTACTAAGTACTATGATAGATTCATATGTTTATGGCCTGGAAATGGTCTTGGAGGTAGTGAAGATCAGAGGAAGTTCCCCAGGGAATGGGGAACCAGGTTAGTCTTAAGGAAGGGGTTGATCAAAGCAGAAAAGGGAAGGAAGAGTGATGTAGAACTGCAGAGAGAGTGAGCACCAGGCAACACAGTCAGGACATAAGTAAATCATTGCTGAGCACTTACCCTGAGATGGAGACTAAAACTTCAAGCAGCATGACCGTGTTTGGTTCTCACAAACACCCTTTGAGATAAAATATTACAATAGGTCCTATTTCATATCTGGGTAAAATGCAACATGAAGAGGTGAAGTAAATATATTGACTAAGGACACGGTTTAATTCCTAAGTGATCAAACCAAGACTCAAAACGGAAGTTTGAGTCCTGAGCCGCTGCTGCTCTTCCCTTTACTGTCTGGGAATTGGAATTGATGTAAGTGGACTTTTGTAAAGGAACATGAGATGCATAGGAAATAAGGACAGGAATAACATAGGCAGGTAGGCAGAAGGTGACCTCATGAATGCAGAGTTTGTATACCATGCACTGGCATCAGACTGTCTCAAAGCTAGCAGAGACCTAAGTGATAAATTTTGAGATGAAAAGTAGTCTGATTTATGTGTATTATTCTGTTAAGAATGAACAGGGTAAATAGGAAATAGGACTACTGGAGATAAGAACCCTAGTTGTTCAACTATCATGGTAATCCAGAAAAAAAAACTGATAAGAGCCAGGAAATGGAAGCTTGAGCAATGGAAGTAAAGAGGAAGGGATTTGGAGGAAATTTCAGAAGTAGAAATTACAATTTACAAATTTACAATTCTCTGGGTTCTAAGTTCTAGAAATAAAGGTGGGGGCATTAGTTTGAATAAGAATGTAATTAGGATGAGTTTGCATGTTGTAGAAGTGAAATGTCTGTGGCCATTTGAAGATTCTACTAGGGAAGACAGTGAGAAATTAAATTCCTGACACTGGAGTTAGGAAGAAAGTCTAGAAAGAGATTCAGGTTAGGCAGATTTAGGACATAGATTGTCACCAAACTGTTGTACTGGTCAGGTTTCTCATCACTAAGACAGTATGCCCAACACCTACAACTAATTTGGATCATGATTTCAGACAATTCAGTTGTCTGACTCCAAGGGAGAAATATCATGGAGAAAAGGTATGGTGTAACAAAATTGCTGTCTTCATGGTGGTGGGGAAGCAGAGCAGAAGAGGAGAACCCTGGCATGGAATATTCTTTCAAAGCCTCCCAGTCCTGAACTCGTCTAACCTGGGCCCCAACTCCTAAAAGGATATTCAGTTAGAACACCAGGGCGTTAATTCACTGATGAGTATAATGACACATGATCCAAACATCTCTCCAAGATTCTTTCACTCTGATCAATCTCACAACAAAGTTTAACCATCAAAACCATGAAAGTGGAAGGGAAAGTCAGGGAATTTTTTTTTTTTTTTTTTTTTTTTTTTTTTTTTTTTTTTTTTTTTTTTTTTTTTTTTTTTTTTGTACCAGTGATTGAACTCAGGACCTTGCACTTGTCAGGCAGGTGCTTATGCTGCTGATCTATGTCCCCAGTCCCAGTCCTGGGAAATCCTTAAAAAATAAGCTGGTCTCTGTGGAAATGCCTACAGGACAATCAGATGCAAGAGGGCTAAGGAGGAATAGCTAGAGTAGGAGTAAAATTGTATCAGGTATCCTGCCACTAAAGTGAAGGGGTAAGAAGGGTTGTGAGAAGGAAAAATTCTGATGTGTCAAAATAAAATTGAAATGAACCTTGTCTGCCCTGGGACAAACTGATTGAATGGTGCTGATGCAACATCAAACTGGATTTACAAGTAGGAAGGAAGGAGGCGGTGGAGAAGCAACTTTTTGAGAAGCTTGGCTTTTATGGAACAGAAGAAAGAACATCTAAATAAAATAAAATAAAACAGAATAAGAAAGAACATCTCATCGAGAAAGGTATTTTTAGTGATCCATTCATATCCTCTTCTGTCTCTCTTTTGGATAGAAACAAGCTTTCTTTCCCCCAAAAAAGAAGAGAGAGGGTACATTTTTTTCAATGAGAGAAACAACCTGGTGTGTTAGTTTCCTGTGGTCATTGGAATAGATTACTATAAACTTAGTTTCATTTTGTTTTGTTTTGTTTTTGCTCTCTTTGAGACAGGGTCTTGCTATGCAGCTCAGGCTGGCCTTGAGCTCATTTTTGCAGCCCAGGCTGGTCTCGAACTCACACCGATCCATCTGCCTTAGCCTCCCAAGTGCTGAGATTATAGGTGTGTGCAACCACGCTCAGCTCAAGCTTAGTAATTTTTAAAAATCACAAATTCACTCTCTTGAAGTTCTTTTTCTACATTAAATATAATTGGTACATTTTAGATATGCATAATCATCACATCATAGAGAACTTATACCTGCTCATGACATAACTTCGGTTTTCCCACCAATTCCCCTATCCTCCCTTCAACCTCTCCTCCCCTCCCAATTTACAAAGCTATGTTTCCATGTTTTTATCCTTTTCTCTTTCTTTTTTATTTTTCCGTTCTTTCCTTCACCTTCCCCTTTCTCTTTTTCCCCTTCCCAACTAAACATTTTTTCTCCTATTTTGAAAGACATTTTGGTCCTTATTTACACTTTGAATTTGTCATACCAGAGATACCATGCAGTATTCATACATGTGTTGATTTATTTCACTTAAGGATATGGACTTGGAAACAACCAAAATGCCCATCATTGGAAGAATAGTTGAAAAGATGTGGTATTTTTATACAATGGAATATTACTCAGCTATAAAGCATAATAAACTGAAAAACTTCATATATAAATGGATGTATATTGAACATATACTCCTAAGTGAAATAAGCCAGACCTACATGTGTAAATATCGCATAGTGTCCCTAGTGTAAGAAATCTAGAGAAGGGGGCCGGCGAGATGGTTCAGTGATCTAAAGCGCCTGCTTAGGAGGGCTCAGGCGACTGCGGGGACTGCAGTTCGATCCCCGGCACCACATGCTACGCCAGCGCCACCACCAGGGCAGGCTGAGCCAGCCACAAAATGAATAAATAAAGAAACAAACAAACACAACAAGCAAACAAATAAATAAATAAATAAAAATTAAAAAAAAAAAAAGAAATCTAGAGAAGAAACAAAAATGGAAAGACATAACACAGCTGAATGGAAATCAAAGTCTTACTGATTAAACAACGAAGTGACTGGAAGCAGAAAAGAGAGGAAATATAGCAGAAGCAAAACCATACACTTATGTACACAGGATGAATTCGATATTGGTCCTAGGAACCTTCAAAAGATATTTCACATTGATGATAGCAGCGTGCAACACTGGAACTATGCTTGGAATGTGTGTTGTTCTGGTCTTTTAGAGGTGTACTGCTTCAAATGTAAACTCTGTTACTGCTATACTCTCTCTCAAGTAAGTAGTTGGTTAACAAAAATGGGTATTAAGTGAGAGTAAGAGACTAGGCAAAATGCCACACACTTGACAGGCTACAATTTTGCACATCTTTGGATTTCTAAATGTCTGTGTAAAAATGTGTAAATGTTTTTATCAAATTCTAAAGAGATTTATTAGAATATCAATGACTGACGGAAAATACCAATTGCAAGATAAGTCTAAGATGTTTGATACTCAGAAAGACAGTGATGTTAAGCTCAATTACCTATGTTATAGAGTAATAGTATCATGAAGCTTCTCTGCTGGAGGGTTGAGAATGTAAGTTAACAGACCAAAAATTGGAGAAAAATAAGAGCTACAAGGATAGCCAACATTTTGACCCTAGTCCTTCAAGGTCAGTGAGGACTCAGGACATAAGAGAACCTGTGCCGTAACATCCTATAACTCAGTGGTTTCCCAAATTTTATGTTCAAGGAGATTAAGGGACCTCAGAGGAAAGGGATAAACGAAGTACAGTGTGCCTAAGGAGAGTCACCTAGAGAGAGGACATTCTCTCAGGCTTTCACAGAGAGCAAACTGATCAAGCAATTGCCGTGACTCATCCTAGTGGCTGACACTGGCAACAGTTCTACAAAGCACTGTACATGATTCCAAAGATAATCCTGAGGAGATTTAACCTTGGAAGATACAAGAAATGAATATTCTGTTATACACGTCTGGCCTTAACTTGGCCTTGATCACCCAGCAGAAAAGCTTAATTACGAGGCATAGAATGCAGAGCTAGATTAGTATGATGAGCTGTAAGAGGCTTATACCAACAGCCTCCAACATTGCCAGTTTCACCAGTAACCCACTGCAATTATGGATTGTTGGACTATGTATACAACTACTCTCTCTTTGTACAAAGAGAAGAATTTTTTTTTCTTTTTTTCCTCCCCTACTAATATGGATTAGAAAATTTATCATGTCTACACCCTGTGCTCTGTATAACTACTACGAGGACAACAATATTCAATATATCAATTATTATGAATGCACTAATAATGTGTTTTGAAACTATCATATTGTCATTTCTTATCAAAAATTTAAAATTTTTTTTAATTTTATTTATTTGTTTGCTTGCTGTGTTTGTTTGTTTCTTTATTTATTTATTTTGTGGCTGGCTCAGCCTGCCCTGCTGGTGGGGCTGGCGCAGCATGTGGTGCCCAGGATTGAACCGCAGTCCCTGCAGTTGACTGAGCTCTCCTAAGCAGGTGCTTTAGACCACTGAACCATCTCGCTGGCCCCTAAAAAATTATTTAAAAAAAGAATGTGGACATAAGGTGCATCCAAAATGTCTTGAGTGTATCATCCTTTATTGCAAAGTAGTATTCCACTGTGTGTGTGTGTGTATGTGTGTGTATGTGTGTGTGTGTGTGTGTGTGTGTGTATCCATTCACCTAGTTGATGGGCACTTGGGTTATCTCCAAGATTTGGCTACTACAAACTGCACCACTGTAAACGTGGAGTGCATATGTCACTGTGGTATGATGCTTCTTATTCTTTTGGAAGAGATGCAGTGGGGCAATGGCTGGGTTGAACAGACCATCTAGTCAGTGTTTTTTGAAGAATCTCCACACTGATTTCCATAGTGGTTGCACCAGTGTACACTCCCATCAATAGTGGAAAAGGGTTTCTTTCTCCCTATAGCCCCTCTACAATTTGTTATTGGTTGATTTATTGATGATAACCATTCTTTCCAGGGTGAAATGAAATCTCAGTGTTGTTTTAATTTGTATCTCTTGTATGATGTGTGATGTTGAACATTTTTCCATATACTTATTTTCTGTTTTTATTTTTTCATCAGAGAAGTGTGTATTCATCTCAGATGTCCATTTCTGGAGTGGGTCTTTAAATTTGGAAGGTCTGATTTTTTTAAAAATCCTTAGGGGCTGGGCCGGCGAGATGGTTCAGTGGTCTAAAGCGCCTGCTTAGGAGGGCTCAGGCAACTGCGGGGACTGCAGTTCGATCCCCGGCACCACATGCTGCGCCAGCGCCACCACCAGGGCAGGCTGAGCCAGCCACAAAAATGAATAAATAAAGAAACAAGCAAACAAATAAATAAATAAATAAATAAAATTTAAAAAAAAAAAAAATCCTTAGGGGCTGGGAAGATAAGTCCATGGCACAAGTGCTTGCCTAGCAAGTGCAAGGTCATGAGTTTGAACCCTAGTCCCATAAAAATTAATTAATTAAATAAATAAAATAAAATTCTTCATAGGTTCTCAATAATAATCATTTGTCTGTGGAATAGCTGGCAAACATTTTTTCCCCGCATTGTCGGTTGTGTCTTCATTGCTGACTTCTCTTGCTCTGCAAAAGCTTTTTAATAAGATGAGATCCCAGTTGTTGATTCTTATGCAATCAGGGCTTTATTCATAAAGTTTTGGCTTGCATCAATGTCTTCAAGAGTTTTAGCTATTTTGTCTTCCAGCAGATTTAATTTTTCTGTTTTAATATTTAGATCTTTGATCCATTTCAAATTTAGGGGGCCAGCAAGATGGTTCCCCTGTCTCAAGTTCCTGCTTAGGCAACTTTAGGCAACTGCAGAGATCAAGGCTTGATCCCCAGCACCACATGCTGCACCAGCCCCATCCCCAGGGAAGGCTGAGCTGGCCACAACATAAATCAAATTTAGTTTAGTGCATGGTGCAAGATGTGGGTCCAATTTTAATCGTTGGCATATGCAGAGCCAGTTTTCCCAGCACCATTTATTAAAGAAACTATCTTTTGCCAGTGAACATGTTTTGCCCCTCTGTAAAAATAAGTATGGCTGCAGTTGTTTCTGCATATTCTAATCTGTTCCATTGATCCTCAAACCTGTCTTTTGTTTTTGTTTTTGTTTTGCCAGCACCATGCTGTTTTTATCAATTTCAAGTCAGAAATTGTAGTGCCCCCTTCCGGGCCTTGCTCTGTTGCCCAGAATTGTATTGCTTTTCTAGGTGTCTTCCAGTTCCAGATGAAATTTAGGGTTTTTTACTTAATTTTGTGAGATACACTTTTGGAATATTGAGCAGAATTGCATTTCTTGGGGCCAGCAAGATAGCTCAGGAGATTAAAGCACCTGCTTAGGCAAGTGTAGGCAAGCGCAGAGACCTTGGTTTGATCCCCCCACACCAGCACCGCCCCCAGGGCAGGCTGAGCTGGCCAGTGTCTGGGCATCATGCATGCCTATAATCCCAGTTCTGGGAAGACTGAAAGCAGGAGGATCACTATGAGTCTGAGCTGCATAGCAAGACCCTGCAACAACAAAATATATGAGGAG
>PVKN010034318.1:0-11864 GCA_004027915.1 Capromys pilorides
TTTTTCCATTCTCCTTTATTTTTTTTAATCAGTGTCTTCTTTAGGAGCATTTAATACTTCTTTTATTAAAGTTATCATTTCTTTTTTTACTTCATAAATTATTTCTGATCTGATTTCCTCTATACCTTTCTTCATTTGTTTTTTTACTTCAGACACTATTATATCAGAGATTTCAGGTATGTGATTTCCAATTTCTTCTGTACTACTGACTCCTACATTTGTTGTTGGTGGGCTCAGGGCCTGAGAATGCATTTTTCTCCTTCTCTTTGTCATTTTGTATAGCACTGTCTTCTGACCTTTGGTATAGAGCTTTGGTGCAGTTGTTACTTTGGCACCAGGTCCAGATCTACCAAGTTCAAACTCATCCAGGCGGATGCGGCTTGGGTCTAGTTGTTGTGCTCCACTTCTTCCTGTTGCAGCCCTTGGAGGTGACCCTGCTAGCCACTCTGGCTAGATGTTCTGCTCCTGGATCAGCTGGGTGGGTCTTGTCTCTAGCCTCTCTGCAGGGAGTTCTGCCACAGGGTTCCACATGGGACATGCTGGGCTGGGCTCTGGGTTGAATGAGCATCTGGTGGGCTCCAGGTCATCTCACTCACAGACCAGGCCTGGGCGCAGGGTCGAATGAGGACTTGCAAGCCCCAGGCCATCTTGCTCACACGCCAGGCCTGGAATCTTGGTCAAATAAAGATCCAGCAGGCCCCAGGCTGGCTCACTGTCATGCTAGGCCTGGGGTCTGGGTTGAATGAGGATCCAGTGGGCCCCAGGTCGTCTCACCCACATGCTGGGTCTAGGTTCTGGGTTGAATTGGTTTTATTATTCTTAACAGCAATAATGAACATAAACATTCTGCTTTTGCTTTACATGGATGTCTTGCTTGGTGGTTTGTTCCTTTTGGGGCCCCACAGTGCACACTGTCAGAACAGCTAAGGTTTGGGATGACACACGAGGGTGCTATCAGGGATCCGTAATCACTATCTCAGGCTTTAACAAGCTCAGCTATTCACCCACACAGAAGAGCTGCAACCGTGACTGTGAAATATTATGAAAAGTAAATTGTTATGCAAGAATAAATAATTGCATGTTAAATCCAGGAGTAATAAATACTGGAAGGAATATCTGCCAGAAAGCATTGTTTCTAATGCAGCATAAAACACTAAACCAGAAAGAGGTTGTCTGATGATAAATGAAGGCTTAAGTGTGGGGCGAAGGACTTGCCAGATCTGCTTTGATTCAGATTGTTTTCTAGTCTGAAAACAAAACTGGGGAAGTTTACTTGGAGGGGAAAATTCACAGGCAGAAAAATTAATTAGAAGTCCAACACTGACTACTTATGAAGCTGTATAAAATTTTAAAAAGATGCCACTGAGCCAAAATATGATTAAGAACATGGAGTAAAAGATGCTGTGGATTGGTTTGCCATTGTGTTCTTTAAAAAATAAAGTACACTGAGGAAAACATCTAGAGTTCTAAATGCTTTCTGCAGCAGCCAGAAGGCTGCTTTAACTCCCAGGCCGCTGCCATGTTTCCTGATTTTTCTCCTAACTCTCTCTTCATTGTTTGATCCTTAAATTCTTGCTTTCTATTTAACTATATTATACCTTTCCATTTTTATTTCTTTTTTTGAGTTCTTATATTAGGGAGACTATGTGACATTTACACATGTAGGTCTGGTTTATTTCTCTGAAAAACTATGACAAAGACAACAATATGCAATGTATTCATTACTGTAAAATAAATAAATAAATAACAGAATAAAATAGTAACAAAAAATAATAATAATACTCAGACCAGTCTATGCTGGAATACATGTGCTCATGCTTTGGGCTGGTCACTGACTGCAACAACTGAACATAAGGACCAGGTAGGTGGATAGTGAAGCCATCTCTTTACCAACGGCAGTAAGGTCGGAGTTAAACACTGTTTACAGTCTGAGGCCTGAGAGCTTAGCTATTCTGCCCTGCTTCTAACGGGATCAAAGAGCAAGTCACACTGAAAAATCACTAGAAAGGGAAAAAATATGATCTGTTTCCTGCAAGGTTTCATATTATTAACCTAAAGTTAGGACTCAAGTGCTTATTCTTCTAAGTATTCTTAAAAATAAACAAGTGAAACATATCATTGTCTTAAAGTTATCTTTATGAAGAAATGTGGTAGGAAATCTTGAAACTCTCTAGGTAGCTTAATTAAAAATTTTGATATAATTGTCACTAATAAGACAGCTGGTATTTACATAGATTTTATATAGTAAACAAAGAGCTTCTAGGATGTATTACCTCCTAAAATGTCAGGGGTAGACATTAGGTACTTCCCAGATCATTTTTGAGACTACCAGTTTACATGGTAAAAAATAATCCCAACTACTAGTTTGATTATTTGGGCCCCTCAACACTTTCTTTCTAAGATTACCAGGGCTAGTCTCATTGTGAACCCCACAAGTGATTCGCATTCACGCTTGTCCCCACGCTATTTACAGAGCAGTCGTAAGTATATTAAGAAAATCTACTGGCTTTAGGACAAAGCTGACTGTAACCAGCTCAGAAAGCCGGTATCTGTGTCCTTCAGCAGGAAGGAAGGAGCCCTTCTGGAACTCTGTCTTGGAGAATGGGTCCACACAATGGATCTTTTTTTTTGTACAGGGTCAAAAATTCAGCAACAGAAATTAATAACTTTTGAGGGGGAAAAAGTCTTCTAATCGACAGCAAAAAGAGAAAGAAAGAGAAGTCTCAGATTCATGGCCCAAGCCAACCAAAAGACAGAGAGAAAATTCTGGAACCAGGAGTTTATTCAGAGTGGTTTAACTGAAAGCAGACTTCCTCTGGACAAGCAGTTCAATTTACACACTGAACGAAATGTCAGAAGGATATTCTGGCTTCTTACACACACTGCTGATTTTATTGTATACTTTACAGTCTTTATCCTCCTCTAAAATTTTCCTCTTTCTAGGTTTTAGATAATAGTTTAACATAAAGAATATTCATTGCCATTTTCTTTTTAAGATAAGGAGGCAAGTGGTTTGCAATAGCGATTAATGTTTGAAGCTCAAATCGGCATTTACCTGTGTGTGTGAGTATGTGTGTGTGTGTGTGTGTGTGTGTGTGTGTGTGTGTGTGTGTCTGTATGTGGATTGTATATAAGAAACAGCAGCTAACAATTATAGAGGGCTCGCATGCTAAGATTCTCAAATTCTTATTAGTTAATACACAAAACCTCACTGCCAGAGCCCTGCTTAAAAATTGAGACAAGTGGCATATGCTTAAATTCTAAACTCCAAACAGAAGTTTTAGCCGACTTTGCAGGCTAGTTACAATTTAAGCTTCATATTGAACCCCTATTCAGATTGCTCTAAACCTTCTTTTTGTTATCCATCCAAGGGAATAATGCCACATTTCTTCTGCAAATAGGAGTATTACATTAGAAAAAAATGTTTTTGGAAAGTATATGTCAAAATAGAATGGATCAGTGCCTTTCAGGGTTAGTTCTCTTCCTTCTGCATTATCTATTATTTAACTTCAAGGTAGCAGAACATGGTGTTGCTATGTGGGCATGGACCTGAAGTTTAGGTTTATTTTAGAGGAGGGAAATTAGCACTTATTCACTTTATTTCAAACTTATAACTACAACTACACTTGAATTTTTTTTTTTTTTTTTTTTTTTTTTTTTTTTTTTTTTTTTTTTTTTTTTTTTTTGTCTTTTTTGCTATGCAGTTCAGGCTGGCTTTGAGCTCACTTTTGTAGCCCAGGCTGGTCTTGAACTTGCACTGATCTTCCTGCCTCAGCCTCCCAAGGGCTGGGATTACAGGTGTGTGCCACCACACCCAGCTACACTTGAAATTGAACAAAATATTAAACTCTTTTTCAAGGGCTCATTCTAGTGTAACAGCACTCAACCTCTGCTTAAATAACAAGCAAGACAAAGAAGAGCTATATGATAATTTTGTTCCTTACACTAAATAAACAAAAATGAATTTTACATAGCTACATTTAAGTTTAGCCTACTAGGAATTGAACGCAGGCCCTCACACCTGCTAGGCAAGAGCTATACCCCTGAGTCTTGCCTGGTCCCTGACTTGAATTTTTTACTTAGTGTCTAAGTCAATTAAGAGAGCTAGATGTCTACCATACTCATAGGGAGAAATTTCAACTGCTTTGGAGATGCCCAGAAACTGTTTTACCAGCATCACAGAAATTTCTATCATTTTGTAGTAGGTAGGGATGACTTCTGAGAATCTGCTTTGCAGTGCTTTGGGAGCACCTTTACTGCAGGTAACGAGTAAAAGCCATCTGGTCCAGTCTTCCCCATTTCCCATCCATGGCAGGCATCACTAATTGATCCCAGCACTTTTTCCCTGTGAACCTAGACTTGGCATCCTACAACTTCTCAAAATGGATTTACAGGCAGACAGCCACCACCAACTGATCAGAATTCCCTTGTGAGTTCAAACCACACCCAGCCTAGGCCAGACTACACCTTTAAACTATTTATGAAATTAAAGGGTATAAGGGACATGCTTACTGAATAAATTACCAGTCTTAACATAATTCTAATGGGAATATTTACCCTATTTATAAGACCAAACTTCTCAGGAGCTTCATTATCATTCATTTAGATATAAATACCTATAATACTACTTATAAATCATCCTTATCTCTTCATTAATAAGAGCTTCTTAAGGGTCATTATTAGATAAAATACTCTTGGCTGGCTCAAATTGCTGTATGTCGTTATAATTAATAAAACTGTACATCTTTATGAATAGTCTATAATTCAGGCTCTTTGGTAATTAGATTGAAATGAGGTTTTATTATATTTCAACTTCATTTTCTATAGTGGTGGATAAATGTAAGCCTAGCGCAGATCTGATGTATCTGTCACCCAGATAAGCCTCTGTTTTTATGGGCAGTGTAAAGATGTACCCAGAACTGATTTCTTCAAAACAAGCACCAGGAAACAAACGTCTAATTCTTTGGCCAGCATGCACCAGCAGCAAAACAAACAGGCCATTCTATGCGTGGCAAGGAACGAGATGACAAAGTCAGTGAGGAACAAATCACATTATCAGTTGGTCTACATTGTAAAACAAAAGCACAAAAGCACCCTTAATACATGAAAAAGTCAAAGTTCCACAGTTTTCAGTGAACTTCCACAGTTTGGGGGTCTCATCCTGAATATAAGCAGAGGTGTCTCTATTATAGTTTCCACGCTTTCCTTAATACATGATGTGTTTTCATTGGCTTTCCTAGTCTTGCTTTATTCAGCAGTATTATTGGGTCCTGGCCTAGTTTTCTCTGTGTCCTCCAATTTGTCATTTTTGAAATTACAGCCTGTGTTTATCCAGGACAGTTACAAAAGTCGTGCTGGTGTTGCAAGAAAACATAAAATCATTTATGAGTGAGTTTTGTAAAATTTAAAATGTATGACTTCTGGGACTCTTTGAAATAGATACAAAAATCACATCGGAATTTTACAAGAATTTCTGTGATCTAATCGTGCAATTTAGCCTTTAAACTATGAGGAATTCTGGAACAGCCATTATTCAAGATCATGTGAGATGAATTGCTTTTTTATTTAGTCATTTTTACCAGAAGGGAGGGTATAATACCATTGACACTGGCCCAGAATGGGGGTGTGGTTGGTTTCTTCGCTTGCCTTTTGGATGTGGTGGGAGAAAGAAATGTAGTGGGAACAAACAGGAATGCACGGAGAAGTTTTACTCCAACCCTTTTTCCTGACGCTCCGGATGAATAGCAACAAAATAAGATTCATGCCAGGGGATGACATCCACAGCTACCCAGCCCTACCCTTGCTAAACAAAACAGTCTTTTTTTCTCTGCATCCATATTATGCTGTTTGCTGGCAAATTTAACTGTTAATTCATGTGGTTTCCCCTCAAAGAGGAAAGAAGCAAGCAAGGCAACTGTTCAGTGCTCAATTGCCTATTAGTTTTAGTTTATAGATGAGATTCACTAAGCCCCAGAAGCAACTAATTAGAAGGAGTGTGCTAATTAGAAGGCAACTGTGAGAGCATGACACCCTTCTCTCCCTTCCTTGCTGTCATTCGGTGCAAAATCCAAGGGCCAATTTTTGTCTCCTTTCGGAAAATCATTCCCAACCCCATGCCTCGCCCCACTCCCCCTGACAGCAACTGTTGCCTTCTCTGACCGTCATGGCCCCTCTGCCACCCTCCTGTCCTTGAGGTTGACCTTGTCGCTGACCAGTCCAGTTGGAACTGGAAGATGGGCCAATTGAGCCCAAGGCCAGTCACCCCGCACCAAGAAAAGCCCCTGGCACATCCTGCCTGTCTCAGGTTTCCTGCCTGACTAAATAAATAAGCTATCTGAGTGCAGTCCATAAAAAAGGGTAAGGACCTAGATTTTTTTTTTTTTTTCAGAGTAAACTGAAAGTCTACCTAAACTGCAATGGAACTTGATGTGCTTACACTATCTTGATGAATTTTCTCCTGTACTTTTCCCAGCCACCTCTGCCACTGGCCGCAGCTATAGAAGATCTCCTGGGAACGGACGGACATAGTGGGACGACTGGGTTCATAGCACTGAGCTCATGCTGAAACCTGGTGCTGGACGTGGAGGTGGAGGGGAGATGGTGCCTCCTCCAGCCCTGCGGCCCCTACCCCCCCTCCTCCGTTCACTTTCACTTGTCTTTCCATGAGCAGCACTTTCAGAAGATGATGTCAGTGGAAAATGACTCCATCTTGCATGTCCATTACAGGAGCATCCCCACTGATCGAAGCTTAACTGTCCTCAAACCGTCAGGCAAGCAACACAAAGGAGGAAAAAAGAACAAGTCCTGCTCCACCTAAGTGCATTTAAGATTCCTAGGTGCTCATGCTCCTAAGCGCCCCCAAACCTAGCGCATACAGGGACCCGAGAAATTCCACTTCTTATGTTAAGTGGGATGAATGTTCCTCTTCATTGTCTAATATTTTGGGGGACTAGAAATGGCCCTGTGTTCACTCTCCTGGCCTGGGACAGGTAGCAGCTTCCATGCCATGCCCTGCAAAATCAAAAACTCATTTCCAGGATTATATTTATGATGGACAATGGTGGGAAACAGGAGTGCTGACACTGCTATTGTCCAGCTGAGGGGCCTGGAGATAACCCTTCCCTTGGGCCAATCAAAGTGCCTCAGCCAAGCTGGCCTGACCCACACTAAGGGGCCTACAGAGAGGGCCCTTGCAGAGCCTGGGCTGCACTCAGGTGGCTGGTAGGCTCTGAGGAACAGGTGCATGTTGGCTTTACAGAAATCAAGGTACTGAGCCAAGTGCCTGCTTGCCCTTTTCCTAGATCAAAATACCCTGGAGGAAGAATAAGGGAGAGTGCAGGAATTGCTTTTGGGCTGCTCAAGAATATTTTGCAACTGAGGTTTCTGAAAATTCAGGCGAGTGGGTGGATTTGCCAAGCCCCTCCCCATTTCCTTGCATCCAGCCTGGGGTTGGGAGAACTGCTGTCCCTGGGTGGCGGGCATAGACCCAGACTTTCCTTGTAGCTTCAGGAGGCATCGGAAATGTCCTGAATCAGGCAATTTCCTTCCCAAGGAACCCCACATGTGTACACAATGAGAGCTCATTTCCTCCCATTGGCTTTTGTTTGAGCAGTTTGCTTTGATACGGGATGTATGCCACTCTCCTTTGCAGTCAGCTAAACGTAGGCACCCTTCTAAACTCAGTGCACGGCCTACCCCAATTGGAGTCATGCCCGACTGGCCCAACTTGGACTGGCCACTCCCTCCCTCCCATTTACACTAAGAATTAAGTGTCCAGGACTCAATCCAAATGATATAAGTCTCAGGATTCTCCACTGGCTTGTGTGTGTATGTGTGTATCTGCTGAATGTGTACGTGTGTGAGTGTGGGTGTAGGCTTGGGTGGTGTACATACATACATGTGTCTTAAGTTCTCATCCTGATTGGCATCTGCCAATCGTTTTTGTTGTGTTTCCTTTATGTAGCATCAAACTGGACACATGGATTTTGATCAGTACTCTGTGAATGGAGGGATGGCGCCTTTTGAAAATGATTCACGTGGGATTTGAAGCTCTGTACATATACTTTGCCTGGGAAAAATTTGAAAATCTTTCTCAAGTGAAAACTGAAGCTGAAACTTGTAAATGCCAGGGTATCATACATTTTCATTTTTACTCTTTTCTCTATTTTTAAATGTCTTTTTCACTTTTCTGTTCTTATTTTCTCCCTGTATACAGATCAAATGGACTCCAGGCCCTCTTGTTTGTGTGTGACCCAAATCTCATGACCCAGAGTTCTAGCAAACACCTAAGTTGTGAAAGTCTCTCTGCTGTCGATGAGCTCTCAGTGGGAAAAAAAGAACATGTGATATTGAATTTGCCAACACAGTCAACTGGGTCACCACATTCAGGAAGGAAGGAAAGTCTGGTTCCAAGAAGTACCTTGAAGTATCCTTTGTTATTCACTGTCTAGGTGACAAAGAGGCTGACCTGCTCAGCTGGGCAGAGGCCAACATGGACTGGCAGAGGTTATGAAAGTGTTTTGTGGCCCCAGAGGAAACTGATGGACTCATTCATTCATTCATTCATTCATTTCTCAACATTTAAACTCAAATATTTAGTCTTAATAAGATCTAGTTACTATCTGCCTGAATAACCTAAAAACAGCTTGATTGAAGACAGGGTCAATTTTATCCACACCCAAACAGTTCCAACCTACCAGGGACTTGTTCACATGATCTGTTTTCACTCATGCATCATAAAAAATATTTTCAAATGCAGCTCAGCCTCTGTGCTTTCAAAAGCAAATGCATTTTAATCACTTGGAAATACTATGGTTCCTCTAGTCTTGGGTAATCTGCTTCGGGTCTCACCATTCCTGCCAAGGGTAAACATTCCCAAAAGACCAGCATAAAACTCTTTTGTAGAATATAAAGCCTTCTGCATCTTGCTGCAAGAACAATGAAGTCTTTATGGGAGACAACAATACTTTGAGAATTTCTGTTTTGAAGATCCTGCTCTTTCTGGAATTACTTTTTCTGGAATGTCTGCAGCATTTGTTGGGAAATTTTTCTCTAGTACTTTGATATTTTCTCCCAGGAAATAGGTCTTGACCATTTCACACTGTTTATTTGTGTATTACAGAAAATCCTTTACCTAGGTGATCTCATTTATTCCTAATTGTTACCCAATGAAGTGGATCTGATTATCCTATTTTAAGAGGTAGAACACTTAGGTTCCAATATATTTTCAAATTTGCCTGAAGCTGAGCATCTAGTTCACAATGGAGCCAGGCTATGGATGCTGGATCTGAATGGCTTTTACACCCTGGTTCCAGCAAGCCTGTAAAAGGTCTGCAACTTGAGTCACTGGGTGTTCTCCGAATAAACACACATTCCTGGGCCCTAAACAGACATTCACATCAAAATCTTGGGGGCAAAGGCCAAGAAATATTTTTTCATGAAGAGTCTGTGCAGAGAACAAAACCAATTTCTGGAGTAACTGGTAAGTAAATGGGTGTGGTGAGAAAATATTTATTTCTCTTCCTGGGATTGCAGTTGGGTGACACAAGTGTCATATAGATATACGATCTTGAGTCATTGCTCGAGATCTCATTTGGCCTTGACTGTGGGTGGGTGTGCTTGCTCTTTAGTTGTTTAGTGGCACCGAACAGGCTGATCCATGTCGTGAGATAGGCTGCACGTTTTATGTAGCTCAACATAACCTAATCTAGCTCACCACAACCCACAAGTAGGCGGAGTGCTAACATGGGTCACTCTGCATAATTCCCGGTTTATGTACTTCAACTCTCATCTCTCTGCTCTTTGACTTCACCAGCCAAACTTCTTCTCTGAAGTTTAAGTGTAAAGCAATCCCTGGTTAAGGGGTTGGGGCTTAGCTGGCCTCTCTTCAGTACTAAAGTACAACTTCATAGAAATTGTATTCTCCCAGGGGCAATATGCTTTCTGTTTTCTTCGTAATGGAAAATTCTGACTCTATTTAGGTGGATAATGGACTATAGATTTCTGTGAGTACAACTCATACCTAATAATCATCTATAGAAATGTCCGTCTCTGTAACAAGACACTCCAATCATTCAATTGTGTCCCACAAGCATTCATGGAGTATCTACTACTTTCCAGACATTGGCTTGAGTTTAAAACGCATATAGAATGCTACAAAATAAGAAGGTTCCTAACACCTTCCACATGTGGCCTCTACATTGGTCGGTTTTGTTCATTAAGGGATGAGTGTCAGGATCATGAATTATCCTTTGCCAAAACCCAGGACAATGAAGCAAAAAGCTAAGGAAAACAATAAGGTAAGAGAAGCACAACAAACGACATTGTAGGGTATTTTAAAAAGTAGCAGCAGCAGTCGCTGTATTTAGTTAAGCCTGTAATGGTGCAAAGCTCATCTTTCATTAGTAATGGGGATCGACACAGTCTCTTTGGCCTGCCCTGCTACGATTGTTCTGCATATAGTAGAACTCATTGCAAGGCAAAGGCTTCTGGGAGCTTCCTGAAGCAGCAATTAGACCCTAACTGGCCACCATCCTTCATGTTTACTTGCTATCTTTCACCTTTCCCATTATAGCACAATCGAACCTATTCCTAAAAATTTGTAAAGAACATTTCTGCCCTCTGACCTCAAGCTTTACCACAGCAACAACCTCCTTGGGCTCCAAGTGGCACTGGGGGCCGCCCATCAGCACAGCTTAGCTTACCTTCAAACCCGGAACAATCTGTGTCTTCATCCCGTTTTCTCTCCACTTACAACCATGTCTCCTTCGACTACCCTACATATTCCAATCCTTTTTTATTTTTTTTTTGGTGGAGCTGGGGATTGAACTCAGGCCCTTGTGCTTGCCAGGCAAGCGCTTATTCTACTCAGCTATCTCTCCAGCCCCTTTGCTCTACATATTCCAAAGCTCCTTATAAAATTCTAACTTCCTGCTTCCGGTGCTTTGCAGTTTATCTTCCCACACCTTCTCTTTCAAAAGCATAGTCCTGAAGTCAGGGGCATCACGTTAACTTCTACATGTCATGGCCACAGGCCTAGTCCCCAACTTTCCTGAACCTCCAGATCTGGCATTATTTTTCACTATCACCTGACTATAGGAAGCCCTCGTATAGGACACAGTGAATAGAACAATCCCTTCTCAGGGCTCAAAGGCAGCGAGAGAGGTCAAGAGGTCCAGATACCTATTCCAAGGTGCTCTGTGTGAAATGCTGCCCTGTTGGAGCTTGTGCTCACTGGAGTTGCCTTAGAAACCCCCTTCTGTGTATGAGTTCCCCTAGGCTGGGTTATCAACCCTTTCCTAGATTATAGTTACTTCCTTAGCTATTGGATTCTAGGACTGTAAAATCTGTCCTCTACAGATGCACTCCACTCCACACTGAGATCCGCAGGTCAGCCTCTCTTCATTCTTCTGGTTGTCCAGGACCAATGTTCTGAGCCTCCCTTCCTCCTCTGAATGGATTCCTTGTTGTTTCTGCTACTGAGGTGTGTGTTTCTAGATCCTCTCAAATGCCTTCTCTGCTTGGCTTCAAGATATCCTTCCCATGCCCTTAGTCCACCTACTTTCTGCATGGGCATTGGCTCTTGGCTGGTTCTCACTGTCACTCTTTGGGCCACTGCCTTCGTGCCTGAGCAGAGCATCTGTAGTTCTCCAGTCCAATCTATACTCACGGAATTCTCTCTCTTAAGTGACCTCATCTCTCATCTGCACTAACATGTAACAACTCGCTGCTGCATTCTGAAAGAGTTCTAAAATCCACAGCACAGTCAAGGCCATCCACAGTTTAGTCAATGTCAAGTGTTCCTGGGACTGCACTTCATGCCCCAGAGAGTGTCCCATGTGCATGTATTGCCACATCAAGGTCAC
>PVKN010034319.1:0-11741 GCA_004027915.1 Capromys pilorides
GCTCAGTCAAAATGGAGACAGTTGCTCTTCTTTCAAGGAGAGCTGCTCACACGGTCCTTCACAATGTGGTATATAATTGAGGGCTGGGGGAGATAGCTCAGTGATATAAGCACCTACCTGGCAACAAGGTCCTGAGTTTGAAATCCCTGGTACTGAGATCTCCAGTACTGATAAGAGAGAAAGAGAGCGAGAGCAAGAGCGAGACAGAGAGAGAGAGAGAGACAGACAGACAGAGACACAAAGATAGAGAGGTGAAATATTTTAAATAGGCAAAAATCAAAGAAAAATGTTACCCAATAAGAGAAAAGATCTATATGCTAAAATCACCATAAAGGGTGAGGTAACCACATGTGAAGTTAGACAGCAAAACAACTGGACATTATTTATGTTCTAGTGAAAATACACAAAGCAAGCTGTGAATTATTCTTGGCAAGGAACAACTGATTTGAATCTGATCAAGCTTCCAAACCTAAGTACCCATTTACAGTAAAAGAGGTGAAAGAATGTGTTAGCTACAATCCCAGAACTGCCAGATACCATGATCATGGGATTTCTTTAAACAAACATAAAGTAAGCCAAAAGCACCTGAAAAAAATCTTCAATCCATGACAGTCCAGACATATAGACTTGAACTTACCTCCTTCATGTCCTCACTGATTGCATGGGACACTTTGCAGGCTAATCCATGCTTCTCACTCCCGAACATGACAGCACCATTTCTGACATGAAGCCCAGTATTATTTTTGTATTGCTCCTTGATAAATGTGAGTAAAGAACCTATTTTTTAAATTTTTTCACCCAGTGGTTGGATTGTATGAGAAAGACTCATATAGCCAAGATGGAGGACTCCATGCATGTTCTACATACAACCAATGAAAGCTGTATCAAAAAGTCTGGGCCTAACTCCAGTGTCAGCCATGTTGCTAAGTATAGGTGTACATGGCTATCCTGGTTGGCAATAAAACACGATTTTCCCTGCATATCTATCTCTATATTATCTGTCTTTTAAGGTTTAAAAATTATCATATTGGTTTTGAAAACATTACCAAATCCAAAATAAAAAATAAAAACATCATTGCTGAGCTGTTTACCTGCTTGCCTGTGTACGAATATTGCATCACATGGAACTTTTCCCATGGCTCCATGCTGCATATCCAGCCCTGTGCCAAAGGCTACAGTGCTGTCCAGGTTCTGCATGGCTGTCTGGGTGTTGAGATGGTGTCCTACAGCCGTAACTACTGGATGTACTTGCTTCACATGGAATTACAGTGAGGAGAGCTCATTGTGAGGCTGAGTTGAGGCAGGAAGATCATGAACTTGAGTCCAGCCTAGGAAATTTAGCAATTTAGAGTCTATCTCAAAGTATGACAAAGGCCATGTTTACAGCAGCACAATTTGTAATAGCTAAAACTTGCTCTTTATTTTTCTTAATGTCTTTATTACTTTTAATAAGAAATAACATTGAGATAGTTTCAGAACACATTAGTGGGACAGTCACAATAAGTGATACAACGCATATTGTTGTCTTCATAGTAGTTGTTCAGAGTACAAGATGCAGATGTGACAACTTTTCTAAATACTACTGCTACAAATATTTCTTCTCATTGAACTAATAAGAGAAAGTAGTTGTATACATAGAGCAATATCCCATAATAGTAGTTGGTTATTGGCAGAATGTTGCAAGTTGTTGATTTGAGCCTTTTACAGCTCAGCATACTAATCTGGCTTTACTTTTTATGCCTTGTGGTTAAATTTTGATGCTGGGTGGTTAAGGCCAAGTTAAAGCAAGACCTAAATAACAAAACATGTGATTTTTATATCTGACAAGGTCAGTCAAATCCTCTCAGGATTTATCCTGAAACCATGTCCAGCATTTTGTAAAACTTTTTGCAGTGTCACCAGTCTGGATGAATCACGGCCATTGCTTGACCAGTTTACTCTCTGTAAAAGCCTGAATGTTTTCTCTCTAGTAACTCTCCTTATGCACACTATACATTGTTGATCCCTTTCCTTTGTGGCCCACTAATCTCCTTGAATAGAAAATTTGGGACACCACTGAGTTATAAGATGCTACAGTACAGGTTCCCTTGTATCCTGAATCCTCACTGACCTTGAGGGCAGAGGGCCAAAATATTGGCTATCCTTGTAGCCCTTCTTTTCCTCTAATTTTTGGTCTGCAAACTTAATTTCTTAACCCTCCAGAAGAGAAGCTTAGTGATACTATTACTCTATTACATAGGTACTTGAGCTTATCATCACTGTCTTTCTGAATATTAAATGTCTCAGACTTAACATGGAACTGGTATTTTCCATCAATCATTGATATTCTAATAAATCCCTATAGAATTGTGGGATTCTTTTTTACACAGAAATTTAAAACTTTTTTATTTATTTATTTGGTTGCTTGTTTGTTTCTTTATTTATTTTATGGCTGGCTCAGCCTGCCCTGGTCGTGGGGCTGGCGCAGCATGTGGTGCTGGGGATCGAACTGCAGTCCCTACAGTTGCCTGAGCTTTCCTAAGCAGGTGCTTTAGACCACTGAACCATCTCGCCGGCCCCTTACACAGAAATTTAGAAACCTAAGCATATACAAAATTGAAGCAGGTCAATCCTATGGCATTTTTCCTTGTCTCGTTTTCCCTTTAATTACCCTTTTTTTGCTTTCTTTTAAAACAAGCATTTACTTGAGAGAGTATAGCAATAATTGAGATTACATTAGCAGCAGCAAACATCTAGAAGATCGGAATGTCACAGCTAAAACTTGTAAAAAACCAAATGCCCATCAACTGAGAATTGATAAAAAAGGATATTGTATTTTTATACAGTGGAGTACTATTCAGCTATAAAAAAGATAACCTCGAGGCTTTTGTAGATAAATGGATGCAACTAGAGACTATATTGGTAAGTGAAATCATATCCACATGTGCAAATATATTATCTTGCTAGTGTAAGAACTGGAAAGTAAATATAATCTGAAAGGTACAAGAGACACTGTGAAAAATAAAGAAGTTGTTCAATGGAAAGAACTGGGACAAGTAAAAAGGCAAATGAAAAAGGGGCAAAAGATGTATTTAGGTATATACGCAGGATAGTTAGGATAACTGCACTGCCAATTTCTGCTGGTCTTTTGAAAGGAGCAGTTAATACTTTTTTCTTTTGAATTTCTTGTAAGTTTTTTTCTTTAAATCACTCTTGCATGTTTATATCTGGTAACCTAAACAATTAATTTGAAGATAACATCATGCAATACAGCAACTACTATTGAATTCCTATTACTTTGTTCAGTGAAATTTTGTATCGTTTTCTAATGCTGTTTTTTTTCTATCACCATTTTGTATTCTTTAAGAAAAATATGAAAAGATGGAGCTACTAGGATTATCCTCAGTATTAAAATGAATTTCTTTGTCTCTTTTATTTTGGGGGACTCATTGCCAGCTTTCTGATTAACTTCCATAAGCTGCTACGTATAAGAGCGTTTCTGCTACTCACATTAACAGCTGGTTTAAATTTATGCCAGTTTGATTTGTGTGTGTGTGTAGACTCTGATCTTTAAGAAATGTCCTGAATTCTAACTATGTCATAGTGAAAAATGCACCAACAGAAAAGTAGGCATTAGAGCTGACCCACTGATGTCATCTTTTCAACTAAGTTAAATAAATGAATATGTGCTGTGCTGGGAAGGCCCTTCTCCATTTTTTTTTTTTTTTAATTTTATTTATTTATTTGTTTGCTTGTTGTGTTTGTTTGTTTCTTTATTTTATTTATTTTGTGGCTGGCTCAGCCTGCCCTGGTGGTGGGGGCTGGCGCAGCATGTGGTGCCGGGGATCGAACCGCAGTCCCTGCAGTTGCCTGAGCTTTCCTAAGCAGGCGCTTTAGATCACTGAACCATCTCGCCGGCCCCCCCTTCTCCATTTTTAAATGTACAGGAATGATGTCTGTGTGCAAATACTGTCTTCATAGTGCTCATTTTGTAAAGAGGCTGAATTATGAGAATTTTTAAAATCCTCCGGGTTGCATTACTCTATTAATAATTTTTCCTGTGCTATGATGGATTGGATCCTAAAGGGAAAACAAGTTTTCAGCAGGTGTTAGAATAGTCTTCCATCCTTCCAGTACTCTGCAAGCTGATGTGGTCTCTATAATTCATGTTGGGCTTGCAGATGCTGGCCATTTCTCAGTGGGAGAACGGCTCTCAGTGTTTACTTCAGTCTTTTGTTTCAGTTTGAAATCCTTGAAAAGTTGCTAGTGCCTTATCTTTAGCACCATCGTGTTCCACAAAACAGTGGAAGTATCTCTCCTCTTATCATATTCTTAAGCTACTAGTTGTTCTTTTACTTTCTTCATAGTTCCACACATGCATCTTCTGAACAAATGAACGTTATGTGTCTGTTGCATTTTCCTCCCAGTAGGATTGGAATATAGAAGCATCTCAACAGATGTGTAGAGCGGCTCCTCCATTTTAACCTGCTGAGTCCACATATGTTTGCAGGCTCCCTCCATGCTGTCTAGGACTGGCACGGCTTCTGTGGTGCTTGACCACTACAACTCAGCAAATAGCAGGCAGGAAGATTTAAGACATGGATGGCCGCAGTCACACTCTAGCTTCAGAAGTGTAAAAAAAAACTTGCTTGTCCAGATGGCACTAGACAGTGAACCCAGCCCTTGTCCCTGTGGTCATGAGGCACTGCTCCCTACCTCCAAGTGACAGTTGTTGGTGGAATTACATGTAGAGGTGGGAGAAGAGTGAAATCTGGCTCTCCTGAGGGGTGTTTGTGGCTGAATAGCTCCATGTTTAGCTTGACAATGTCATCCCACCCAGATTCCTGTCCTTGTCCTTAATAGGAGCAGGAAGCACAAGTTGCATTATAAAAGGCTTTGTAAACAATTAGGGGGTTGTAATTCGCAGAAATGATCATTAGAGTATTAAAATGTTTTCAGTGGTGCACTGATGTAACCAAACATACATTACAAAGACTCAACTACTCTGTAAAAACTGGGTTGGAAAAATATAAAAACTGGGCTGGGGTTTAGTTGTGCAGAAAACAGGGTAGAGGGCCCAGTAGGAAATAATCATTGTACTCAAGGAAGATACTCAGCAGGTGGTATCAGCTGAATATAAAACTGAGGACCAAAGTGAAGCATAAAAAGATATGGTGCTTGTTAAATTCTTGGAATGCCTTAGAAACAAGTCTTAGATCACAGCTCCAGGAAAGAACAAAGCAAGCGAGAGAAGCACACTATCAGCAGCTTTGATGATTCTGCTCCAGCAAGAACTAGAAGGGACTGCCATTCTCTGTTGCCATTTTTTACCACTAACAGTACAAATGGGGGCTTAAAGGTTGTGTTTTTATCATTGAAAACCTGCATACTTCCTTCTTTGCTGGAATTGTGATGAAGCCCATTAGACAGACTCCTAGAAATCAGGTTTCTTAATGTGTACAGTACTGGGATGATCCACCATGAAGAAATATGGAGGGAGGAGTGGGAAAGTGATTTTTTGTATGTGTATAGGGTTTGAACCCGAACAGTTAAAAGAAACAGGGTAAGGAGGTGTCAGCTCTGGGATAGTGTTAGAAATCTTTAGTATAAACTAGTTATTTTGGAAGTTCAGGCAGATAGTAGAGGTAGGACAGTAATTAGAAGACAGTGACAATCACTCAAAAGACTGAGAGCTGGCATTTTTAACAAGCAGTCCTTTCAAAATGATGTTGTAGGTCTGTAATGAGTATCACAGCTTGCTAGGAAGCAGGAACAAACAAGGGAACCTGGTCATGGAATGTGGTGCTTGAAACACCACTCGAGAAGCTTTGTATCCAGGCTGGAAAGGAGGGCTGCTGCTTTGTTGTTTCACAACAGCATGTGACTCATATAGTTCAGGCAAGAGGAGATTCAGGGGAATAGTATCAAAAGTTTTAGTCTATAAATAAGAGAAAATGCTTCTGGACAATGCTTTTAACACTAACTCATAAAACCAGTTCTTACAACTTAAACACTCAATTTGTGCTGTGGAGAGAGAATTGTTGGGGCTGTGGTATAAGTTAAGTCTAAAATGTTAAGTCATTCTTAGGGAATGAATGAAGGGAGTCAAACTATAGTATTACTGAGATGATTTCTTTCTTTGATCTTGAAAGTCAGGGATGGGACTGTAAGACAGTAAAGACTAGAGGAGGAAATTTAACCATTAATTTTGTGCATGAATGTAGTATGAGTAGGCGAGTTGTGCAGTTTTTGTCATACCGAATATGATATCCAGTCATCTATGACAACCAGTCATGATTAAAAGAGTTTAAAACTGGCATTCCTACAAACAGACTATTTGTTTCAGCAACATCACTGAAATAATTACTACTCCAGGGAAGAGAGATTATGAATCATCAAATATTTTAAGTTTTTCAATAAATATCCAGTAGTAACTCACTTGTAGTTCAGAATTGGCTAGTCACTGTGTCAAAGCCTCCTGACTTGTCTTTCTCCTGAATCGAAGTCCCCTCCCATCTGCATGCTAAACATACCAGCACATTCAAAACCGTAATTCTGATTGCTCCCTACATCCTGACAGAATTTCCCTATTTTTTTTCTGCACAAATACACCTTCACATAGGCAGACTCTCACATGGCGGATTTGATTGATGGAAGTTCCCAACAGGGTATCCAAAATCCACTTTTATACATAGAGCCTAGAGGCTAAGTTGAAAGGCATTTCCTTGAGATTGAGCTGCACATGGAAACATTCTCAAATGATAGGCATGAATGTGCTGCGTATGGCTGAACTAATTACCAGATAAATTATAAGCGTAAATGAGTAGAGACATCATAGCCTATGTGGTGAACAAAATGGACATTTTAACAGAATTCATAACCTACTTCCACTGCTGGATAAAGTTCTGGAGACCCAACCTTAAAGCAGAAAACATTCCCTATCTAATCTTTGAGATAAAGCGATGCCTACAGTACATGATATATGAAAGGTTGGGTAAATTTGCTTGTGACTTTCTGTTCTAAAGAAATTGACAAAAAATGAAAGTAAACACTGCCTAATATAAACAAATGTTCTATTGACTTATATTAGGTTTTCACAGTGGTTATGCTCTGGTTCATGATTTAAAGTTAAGTGATTATGGATTACTAATTCCTGGCTCAAGTGTTTTGACTTTTGAGTGATAATGTGTATTTGTCAACTAAGATAAAGTTTAAATCAACAGAAACCAAACCTGGACCCTACCCATATAAACATGTACTCTGTCAACTGGCTCTTGGGTAAAATGAGGCAAAAAATGAAACATCTGTTACGAGAGGTTTTAAGTCTCCATTATATCACAGCTTTCTAGCAGATAGTAAAGAACCAGACATACTCTGTGGACTTATGAGAGAAGGGGGTGAATTCAGTGAATCAGGGGAATGTTATATAACTATTGTCAACATTTTTATACTCAAATCTTGTTCAAATGGCCTGAAAACTATCTAAGTAGAAAACAGGGGATAGCATGCACACCAGATCTTTTTAGGAGGCATTATGAAGAGATAGTCAGTTTTCAGTCTGATCTATCCTGAGGAAGAATGTGCAATGTGTGAGAATATTTTGCTTTGAGACACTACTTTGAGGAGAAAATGGATAGTAAGTGCCACTCTTACTGTTGATGTACCCAAGAAATACTTTGAGTTTACGCACAGTACTAAAAAAACTCAGCATCAGTTGGTCCATATTACCCATGTGTGTTCTATATACACAGTCTGTCTCTTGCAATGGGTAAAAGTTACAAGGTTATAGCATGAATGATTTTACATTCACAGCCACACAGGCAAATCAACATAAAAACTTTTAGAATATTTTGAGGTTTTCTTATATATTGATATTTGGATATACTGCATACCACATTCTTTTGGTGATGAAAAATTTACAATTATTTTTGTGATAACATTTTCTGCTAAAAAAATAACAGCATAGGGAACATGTACACAAAAAAGCTGCAGTAGTAGCTCTTAATGCCTGGAATTTGCATGAAATGGTGCATTTTCTATTCAAGCTATATGAATTTATCAATAAATAAGTCAAAGCAACGTAAACAGATCCTACCATCACATGTGCATGTCTGTGTGTGTGTAGAGACAACTGGGAAACCCAAGGCCTTTACATTTAACTACACCCCACCCCTTAATTTACTTTTTAAATTTTGAGACAGGGTCTCACTAAACTGCCTAACAGACCTTAAACTTTCTTTTTTTTTTTTTAATTTTTATTTTTTTTCAGACCTTAAACTTTCAATCCTCCCACAGTACTGAGATTATAGGCATGCTGTTCTGATTATTTGACTTAGTATATATGCACCAAGTTATCATAGGTTTTTATATTTGTAGGGTCTGCAAAAAAAATGGATACACACCTCAGAAAAAGTGTGTTTTTCAACACGGTGTTATCTTCATATGGGAGACTCCAGAGGAAAACCCACTATATTGCTGGTTCTTATAGAAAAAATTAAAAATCAATGTACTGTAATCTCAATGACCACAGTTGTCCACGCAGAGGTTTGCCATATTAATAACTGTCTGGAAGTTCCTGGCACTTTGAACACCTCTTGAAATCGCAGAGACTGAAGGTAACTTGTATTAATCTCAAGGTGTCTCAATAAATTTAGTAACAAAAACTTACAATATTTTCTTTTCCTGAAGTGTGCATATATTTTTTGGTGAACTGTGTATAACTGATAATGATCAATGACTTAATTTTCTCACGTCCTATAAAATTTGCTCTATTTTGTTACTGTTACTTTGTTTAAGTGAATCAATAACATTCTCTTGGAATCTAACTAAACAAACACTGCAATTGTAACCACTAGATGGCAAAATAACATTAAGTTACAAAGCCACAATTCAGAAACAGGAACTATGTTCTCCAGTATGAGTACTTGTTTAAAGGTTTACAGAGTATTCAGGGTCTCACTACTAGATCAGACTCGTGATCCACCTGTTTACAGCCTCCCAAGAATTGGATTGCAGGTGCATGCAACCACACCCAGTCTCAGTGCATCCTGGAGGCGGGGCACCAAGGCAGGCCCCAGGATGGAACCCAGGGCTCTGTACCTGCTTGCTGGCACTGTAACCTGCTGAGCTATTTGGCCAGCCCTAGTATGAGTACACTTGGTTACTCAACTAAACTGTGGTTGGAGAACACAACTTCAGCTTCACAACTCCAGAGCAGAATTTCTGTAGTATGTACAGTTATCCTTAATATGTCTTTTATTGTAAACCTTATTCAATCATTTAAATGTATATGAAATAACGGGAAACACCAACCAAATGAAAAGAAAATGGCAAAGTTATCACCAAAAGGCCAAACTTAAAACAGAATGGTTAAGGCAAGTTAGAAACAAATTATCCACATGCAAGAAATACATTATGTTCAATAAAGAAAAATGTTACCAGTCATTTTTAAAATTAAAAATAGAATAGCAGATTCCCTTTGAGGTAATCACTGAATGAAGCTCTGCTAGAAATGCATGTTGCACATTCTTAGAAACAGTTTCAAGAGCCTAAAAAAGTGTACACTATTCACATTTCACTCAGAATGTATCATAGGGTGGTAACTTGGGAAAAGCCATATATATATATATATATATACATATATATATATATATATATATATATATATATGTGTATTTCTTTATAATGGTAAAAATTTGGTATACTGAAATATAGTGATACATTATGGCACATTCATGAAATACTATATCAACACAATACTTCCCAACTTACTATAGATCAAGATGAAATTAAAGTAAAAATAACTGATAAATGGATGCTAGCTTTCTCAGTAGTACCTAGTAGCTACTGAATATTTCTGTCAAGCAACATTAGTAACATCCTCTCCTTGTAGTGCAAATATATACACAGTATAAAAGATCTGAAGAAACCAAACAGAAACATGAAGCACATTTATCCCAGGTTTTTCAGCAGTTCACAACTGATTGAGCTATTTGATGGGACACTGGCTTTCTTTATGGTGTTTTTTAAGTTTAAAAATGTTCTGTAGAAACATATTTTGATTTTATAATGAGAATAATCATTATTTTAAATGCAAAGCACAAACATATGAACATTATCAAATACCTAAGCTTTGAAGGCAAACTACAAAGCATATTGTTAGCCAGTGGGAGGAAAACACATCTGCATTTGCCTTTTTTTTTTTGCATTTGCCTTTGTAAAAGTAAACTTTTTTTCCTGCATATGCACTGGTAATTAGGGAAAATCATTTTACATATTATTTTACAATATCTACAGGTTTAAAAACTGAACAAAGCTGGGCATGGTGGTATGTGCCTATAATCTTAGCACTTGGGAGGCTAAGGCAGGAGGACTGTGGTGAGTTTCTGACTAGTACGGGCTACAGGGCTACAAAGTAGGTCAAAGCCTGCTTGAAGTGCATAGCGAGACCCTGACACAACTAATTTTATATCAGAAAAGCTAACAAATGTTGCTTTTCAAAACCTGTTAGAAAATCACAATTGTCACCATACTTTTAGTTTATATTTAAATATTTTGTCTGAATTTTCTTTTAAAAAATTAGCAACTTATGAAGATTAATCTTTCTAGTCATTTCTAAGCCCCTTAAAATTTCCATCTTTATAAGGACTTCCATATTGAAGTTATTCCCAAAAGGTCAAAATGCAAAAAGATGGACAAGCCTGAATGGCCCTGCATCTACAAAACCAGTAAATTGAGGGGGTGGGGGGAATCAAAGCAAGCAAATACCAGTTAAATTATATTTATTATACAAACAGGTCCTATAACTTGATATGAAAAACAATGTAATGCCAATAGGCAGCACAAGGGCAAAGGATATGAACACTTGACCAAAGAGGAAACATGGCTACCCTAAATACATAAATATTCAGTCTCATTAATAATTAAAGAAATGATTGGAATGCCATTTCTTGCTTATCCAATATACAAAGTTAATAGCAATTTCTAGTTTTGTCCATTTTCTAAATGTACTATTTTTAGTAATAAAAAACAGAAACACTAAAAAAACATAGAACGTATGAAAATTTCTGATAATGCAGAAACCATAAAAAGCATTAAAATGAATCAACATTTATATGGGCAGTATGGTTCAGATTCCTAGAAGCCAGTTCCTTTTGCTTTGGTTGCTGAGTTTCATTATGGGATTGTAGATGGAAAGTTCTTCATGTATACTCTGACAGTTTCCCAGATACAAGGATGTAAGTTCATCTTTCTCTTCAGGCAAGTACTCCATGAAAGCATCTCATCAGAAGTGGTGTTACAGAGGACTTCTATAATTTCCATTTGGTAGAAGGGTCACCATAAAATTTCTCTCATGTAATTCTCAACCAGTAGGCGTGCCCTTGGTATTTAAAAAGCTGAAGATTTTAGTACTGCCTGCAAGACAAGACTGTTATAAGCTTTCTGCAGCAGGCTTCTTAGGGAGTCTGAAGTTGGTCCTGACCTTGAGACATGGCTGAAAGGACATTTTTCTGATTTGATACAGAAGAGAAAGTATCTCCTGCTTGCTCAGATTATAACCCTGAGGCAGATAACATAGCTCAGAATGTTAGTGGGCTCCAGCAGCACCAGGGCAATCAACCCCAAATACAAAATAATCACATCAGGATGTTTAGGTTGGGAGACTGAACTTAAAATCCTATAGCTCTGCTTAGAATACTTTTTTGCCTTTTTCATATCATAAGTGTTGCTGCATCAAAAGGTCAAAATAGCAAAATTAAAGT
>PVKN010034320.1:0-11854 GCA_004027915.1 Capromys pilorides
AGCTAGCTAAAATGTCATTTATTTCTTAGTAGGAAGCCCTATCTCTCAGTTGGACTTATGTTCCTGAGTGTATAACCTTTCTCTTATGAGTTAAAACTATTTACAATGCTTAATGAAAATAATAACAATGGCACTCATTGGATATTTTCCATGAGCAAGACACTGTATAAGTTTCATGTGTGTGAACTTATTTGTCTCCTTCCACCAAAAAACCAATTAGACACTGCCACTATTTCTCCTTCTCAGAGCCAAAGCTTAGGAAATGTAAAGAACAAGTATGGACCACAAAATTGGAAAAGTCAACATTTGAACCTTGTCTTTTCCATTTTTTAATATTATTTATTTTAAGGAAAAAGAAATAACAATGGACAGTTTCAAAACAGGTTAGTAGAACAGGCACAATAATTAATGCAATGCATATTGTCTTCATAGTAGTTGCTCAGAGTACAAGATGCAGACATGACAGCTTTTCTAAACACTATTAGTACAAATCTTTCTTCTCACTGAACTAAGAGAAAGTAGTTGTATGTATAGTCCAATAGTCCATAATAGAAGTGGGTTATCACCAGAACTGTCAATGTTAGAATCTGTTGATTTGGCCCTAGCCCCTAAAGACTAGTGAGGACTCAGAACATAAGAGAACCTGTACTATAACATCCTATAACTCAGTGGTGTTCCAAATTTCCTGTCCAAGGAGATTATGAGGCCACAGAGGAAAGTGATTGGTGATGTTTAGTGTGCCTAAGGAGAGTCACTTAGAGAGAAAACATTCTCTCAGGTTTTCACAGAAAGCAAATTGGTCAAGCAATGGCTGTGACTCATCCAGATGGCTGACACTGACGAAAGTTCTACAATGCACTATACATGGTTTCAGGGTAAACTCTGAGCGGATTTGAATGACCTTGTCAAATACGAAAGTTACATTCTTATTATATAGGTCTTGATTTATCTAGGTCTTAACCATGCATCAGCAGAAAAGCTTAACTATGAAGTATAAAAAGTAAAGCCATATTAATATGCTGAGCTGTAAATGAACCTTGTCTTTTTCACGGCAACCTAAATCAAAACTGTTCTCATATACTTAGCTTTTCATTCAGTGCACTGGTGTATTTACTTCATTCAAAGGATTTTTTTTTTATTGCTAACCAAATACAAAACATTACTCTTATAATTGATCCATCATAGATATTTATAAGTAACCAAAAACATCTTCAGCAAGCTTACCAAAATCATGATGCCCCTTGTGGAGGAAGAGAACATTGTTTCAGAACTGAATTGCAGCCAGTCCTCATGAAGGACTATGTGGTGGATTAAGGGCAACCACAAATTCCTTTCTAGTATTTTCATTGAAAGGTTAAGTCTCTTCCCTTAAATCTGACATGACTTAGAGAATTGCTTACATAATAATGTGGCAGAATATGCTGTTACTTTTTTTCTTTTTGTAGTACCAGGGATTGAACTCCAGACTTTGCACTTTCCAAGCAGGAGCTTAAGCTGCTCAGCTATCTCTCTGGCCCTAATATGGCAGAATAGAACAGTGTGTGGTTTCAGCCTTGAACTTATGGGGCTAGGAGCTTCTATTTCTCTCTGTGGTGATTTTTATGATAAAACTGAGCAACTCTGAAATAAGTCTAGTCTCAGACTGGCTGCCATGCTATACAGGCAAATGTGGCTACAACGGCAGTCCTGGCTAATACTTTCCTTGTCAGGTTTGCCACACATTGCACATAATTTGCTAAGTTTTGGTGTGGTTTGTCCCTAAAAAGTACTGTATTAGAAAGTCAGTCTCCAATGTGGTGGTGTTTAGAGCTGGTAAAATCTTGAGATAGAATCTGTTGGGAGGTGATTGGTGATTGGGACTATCACCCTTTGAAAGAGGTTAAATAAATTTTGTGGGAGTCCAGTTATTTACTTTGAGAAAAGATGTTTATAAAGGAACAAATCTGTCCTCTCCTCACTCTCTGGCTTCCTGTCTCACCATTTGATCCTTTTCTCTCTTATGATTTCTGACTAGGATGTCATTCTCTGTAAGTTCCTTACCAGAGGCCAAAACAATGAGGCTGCCAAGTCTTGGGATTTCATTCTTCACAACTGTGAGTTGACTAAATGTCTTTTGTTTATTTACTATATGGCCTCAAGTATTTTGTTATAGCAATAGAAAACTAACATATGAATTGTGCCAAAATGATCCTATCAGGCCAATTTGTCTGTTGGCTGAATACTACTGAATAACTTAACAAATGGCATATGAAGGAGACAATGCAGCTAAGTCTTTCCCTAACTTCTGAATCCAAAACCATGAGATATAATGAAGCTACACTCATAAAATAATTATCAAAACCTCTAAATTTTGAGTTAGTGTACTATACTGCTTGGGGTAGCTGTAATCTTCTAGAACCAAGGACTAATTACTAGATAGTTCTGTTTGTCTCCTTGAATCTATAAAATCTTTCTTTCCTATCTATCTTAGTTACTCTGCTCTCATTGCTGGGACAAACACCCAACACTCAAAATGAGGGAGAGAAAGGTTTATTTAGCTCACAGTTACTGGAGGTTTCAGTCCATATTTGGCTGGCTCCAAGGCAGAAAGGCACAAGGTAGAGAGCAACCTTTCATGGTGGCAGCTAAGAGTAGGAAAGCAGGGAGAGAGCAAGCTGCTCAAGCTGCTAACTTCTCTTCCTTCCATTGAAATGCAAATCACCTGCCCCAGGGGAAGTGCAGCACCTGTTCTCACAATATTGATTATAAATTTCAGAAGCTGACCCATGAAGGCATGAGGCTTTGGGAGGACACCTATGTGCAAACCATAACACTGTCCTTCCCTGGTGCTTGTGTCATTTCTCTTTATATAGACTGATGACTTCTACTTTCCTGTGCATATGACAAGAATCAAACAGGGAGAAACATATATATCCTAGTTTGTGTGTCATTCCAGTTTGAGAGATGATAGCAATTGAATAGTGTCCTCTATTTCAACTGTAAAGTTTCTAGGAGAGTTTTTTTTTAACTGCTGTCTCAGCTTAGATCTGTTTTTAACCCCTGACTTAATAAACAATAGAAAAAAAAAGAATGCATCCTATAGCAGAAATATGTCTGCCAGTGACGATAACTGTGTACATGCGATAGAGAGATAAAGCAAGTCTCAAAACAGTAGTCAGTTATGCTACCAGTGAGGATCTGTCCATTTTATTTTCCAATTCTCAAACAACTACTCTCCACTTTAGCCTTGGAGGGCATCATTTCCTGGAGCCTCACATGCTCACTAGCACCACACTCACCTCTTGAGTGGCCTTGGCTCTTCTGTGCCACCCAAGGATTCTTTGAGCATCACACAGTTGTGCCTGCCCCAACATAGTCATCTTCTTTGTATTCTTTTTGTTGTGTAAACATTTCATCAAAGAGCAGGGGTTGGGAAGGCTAGCCCTGGGCCAGCACAGTAGGGTGGTTAGGAAGAAGTTTAATGTTTATTTGGTGCATGATATAATGTTTCCCATATTTTAGTCATTCATCACCATTGTGGATTAGGGTCCGGCTTATTCTAGTATTGATACTAATGTTACTGTACACTTTTTCTTCAAATTAATTTCTCCATTTAAAAAAAAATATATCTATCTATCTATCTATCTATCTATCTATCTATCTATCTATCTATCTATATATATATGTATATAAAGTGACTGTCACCACTATAAATGGAAAGCCAGCATTAGCTGCTATAAATAAAGTTGCAGAAATAATCACAGTGAACCCGTATTCTCCCATTTACCACCGACACTACTGTCTTCTGGAAGCTCAGAGGTTCGGATCTATTCTTTCATTTAATACTTATTCGGGATTGAAAATTGACTATCACCAAATTGAGATTTTCCCATTCAAGTAATCAGACAGAATTGAAGAAAATACAAAAAAGAGAATATATTCCTGTGCCATTGCTTTTAATCCTACATCTTCACAGATCAAAAACAATTGTGTGTACCTAACATAAATATTCTAATTTTAGGAAACTCCAGTAGATTCTTATCATCTTATGTTGCCTTAGTATCCATTTTGAATATAACTTCTCACTGTCATACATTAGATGTCAGGGTTATTTATCCATTCATCCAGATTGCAGCTCAACCCCATCTCTAGTTCAGTGCACTCAAGCCAGTATCTGCCTTTTATAACTGTCTTCAAGTGACTCTTTCCCTATGGAATAACTACTGCATGTAATCTACTTCCTTGGTCTCACTGAGGTCTACATCCCATGAGGACTATGAAGACACAGCCCAATATCTACCTTTCAGTTACAGCATTATCTTCTAGAACTTACACCTGTTTATTTAAAACTCAACAAATAGGGCTGGCCAAATAGTTCAGCAGATTAAAGCATCTGCAAGCAGGCACAGGAGCCTGCTGTGTAGGACCCACCCCTAGGGCATGCTGAGCTAGCAATTGAGACTGGGTGTGGTGGCACAGTCCTGTAATCCCAGCTCTTGGGAGGTCGTAGACAGGCGGATCACTATGAGTCTGATCTAGTAGTGAGACACTGAACACCCTGTAGACCCTTCCTGTTATGGTTTGTATCTAGTTGTCCCCTCAAAGTCTCATGTAAATCATGGGAATACCAAGTGCATGGCTCCAGCGGCAGGGCCAGAGGATCAGGGCATGGCTTGAGGGGTGGGGCCAGAGAGGTACAAACTGTTAAACTGATGTCATGCACCTCCCCTGCCATCCTCTCAGGGCTGGTGGCCACTGTTGGAGGTATGGAGCAGATCATCGTGGACACCGCAGCTCCATGTCTTGAGGTCTTGCTATGTAATTCAGGCTGCTTTAGAATATGAAACCTCCAGTAACTGTGAGTTAAATACTTTTCCTTCCCTAACTGGTGTGTCAGATATTTGTCCCAGTAACAAGAGAAGAGTAACCAAGACACTTTCCCTAAATAAACAAACAAATAGATAAAACCCAACAAATACAGTTCTGTGCAGAAAATTTGCTTGCAAAATTCCCTGGACCCCAATAAAGGCAACAAATATGAATGCATCCTGCTCCCTCTGCCCCAACACATATCTTGGACTCTGTTTGTGTGGTCTCCAGGTGTGCTGGGTGCTCCTTCCCCAGGACTTACATACAAAAAAGAATCTTCATTTCTATCTCATGATCATCTGAAGGTACTCTCCATTTCAGAGATACTAAATTAAATCAGAAACATTGAATTAGTGTTCCAAAGAGAGTTGTTTCTTGAATTATGCCATCTGTGTTTAAATTTCTGCTCTGCCCAATTAATAGGCTTATGTGACCTTGTGAAAATCACTTCTGTGAATCTAGATGTCCTACAATGGGAAATAATAATCAACTGTATCCCATAGGACTGTCTTTAGAATTAAATAAGACCGCCCACACAGAACTCTTAGCAGAAACTCTGGGGCTTAGTGCTGTTCTTAGCTATAACAATATTACTTTTAATATGCACTGCATATCACAACAGGGGATGCCATGATGAGTGTGAGAATGTGGAACGAGATTATACTTCAAGTTGAAATATTTCACATTTGATTTTAGACATTTATATCTTTGCATATATGCATGCATTCCTTTTATACATTTTATATAAATGCCAATGATATGATGTATCAGTGGTTATCAACTCTTGTTTTTTTTTTGGACTAGACTTTGAACTCACTACCTTGCACTTGCCAGGCAGGCACTTGTGCCACAGAGCTATCGCCCCAGCCCCATCAATGGTTATCACTTCTTGAACAAAATTATCTCAAGAACTTTAAAGGCAATAAAGATTTTTATATTCCCTCTTACATCTCATGAGAAACTATTCCTTGCATAAAGCCCAAGTATGCATGCTTTCAAAATCCTCCCTAGTTTACTTTAAAAGTTAATTTCATTTATTACTTTCCTAGAATTTTCAAACAAATTACCATATGCTGGAAGGTTTAAAGTAACAGACCATTTTTTTTTTTCTGTCACACTGTTGAATGATGGAATCTGAAATCAGTTGCCATTAGGGACATGAGCTCTCAGAACAGTGTAGGGCTGGATGTTTTCTTGTGCCTATCTTCTGATGGTTGTCAGTAGTGCTGGGTAGTTTTTGACCTATAGATACACCACCCAAACCTTTGCTGCTGTGGTATTTTCCCTGTGTGATTGTGTATAAATTTTCCTTACCTAACGCTACTAGTAGATTGGGGCCAACTAATAAGTAAAACCTTATCTGGATTTTATTATAATTATAAATACCTTATTTTTAAATGAGATCACATCACAGATGTTGAGGTTTAGGGTTTAAATATACCATTTTAGAGAATAGTGTTGAAATTATAAAATCTATTGTTTAAAATATCTCTGCTACAATTGAATTTTGATGCTTTATGACAAGAAAAACAATAATCATTATCACTGATGAATCATGCCATTAAAAAAATGAACAATTCAGGAGTCAGCAAGATAGCTCAGTGGAATAAGCACCTACTTAGGCAAACATAGGGACAAGTGTTGGGTCCCTGGTACCACATGCTGCACTGGCTCTGTCCCAAGGCGTGCTGAGCTGGCCACAGAGTCTGGGCATGGTGGCACATGCCTGTAATCCCAGAGCTGGGGAAGTTGAAACATCAGAATCACTAAGAGTCTGAACTGTGTGGTGAGACCCTGTGCCAAGTACAGATATATATATGATGAGAAGAGTACTATCTTCCTCTGTCTCCATTTCATAAATGAGAAAACTATGATACAATGAATTTTCCATACTTGCTAGTTACAGATAAAGCCAAAGAAGAACTTGAAACTCTAGATTTTATTATTCCCTATGTTATCCTCAAAGATTATGAAATTTTCAAATGTCGACTGTATCTTGGTAAGATGAAAGCAGAATCCTATAAAGGAAATACTCCCAAACATTTCAGCACATAATGAAATGATCTGGTTTGGAAGACTCATTTTTTTTTTTTTTTCTTTTGAAAACTTGTTTTTTGCCACCCATAAAAGTTAAGTCACTTGAAGCTAAGATTAGAATCTTATAGTAACGGAGAATATTCTTCAACACTTAGTAGATAATGAAAGTAGATGGGAAGAGGCATGGGCTACAAGACTGGATTTTCCAAACTTGCCAGTAAATAGCTTGTTCTTTAGGGTTATAAACATATCTAAGAAGTAAGTATTTGAGATATAATATAATGGAATCATGTTGTAAGTATCAGATGAGTGGTGCTCTGAATTGGGAAAGCAGGAAGAATTCATTTGCAAAGAGTTTGATATGATCTCTTCACTTGACAGAAGCTTTGAGTGTCTTAGAGACAGAAGAAGCCCACTTATTGAGACTCAACCTGGTAGACAGAGGGCACAGGCACTATAGGAGCTCCAATATTTACTCCCTCATCATGTTGTGATCACATTTAGGCTTTAGATATAGACTTCCAGGGATAACTGGTAATGAAGAAACAGGCGTCCACTCGTCACTAGATGACTGTGCTGTTGGCTTAGCAGGAGGTATTCCTTATGCCTCAACCTACTGCAGACACTCTGAAGCCGGTTGTGCTGTGAACCTATTTTCAGATGGAGTTGTTTACAGTTGCTGACCCTGAGTCAGAAGTCAGGAGTCTGATCTGACTGATTTGAAAGCCATGTTTCAACTTTTATGCTGGTTTTCTTTTATGATACTCACTTCGTCATTAATTCCTTTTTTGTTGAAAGCCCAAAAGACATACAAGAACAAGGTCTTTAGTAACTTTGACTCCTAGGATGTCCCTTGGAAAGTTGAAAAAATCTTTAAAGGACACATGATGAAAAAGACCGGAATTCAATAACATTTATATTTTTAATTCTAGAAAAATTATAATAAAATCATATAGAGAAACAATATTCTCACCACCTCCAGAAAAGAGGGTGGCTTCTAGAAGTTTTGCTTATTGCTGTGTAAGGTGGTCAACAGATATTATTAGTGAAAAACATCTGTATTTGCAACACTTAAGAACAGTAGCTATTATGGATACTGACTGTAAAGTGTTTTAAATACAGAACTTATTAGACAGCTGTTTCAAAATAACTAGTATAAATATATTCAAGTAACTAAAGGAAGGCATAGCCCAAGGAATAAGTTAAAAACATAACCATGAAATAGATGTTTTTTTTTTTCCCAGTAAGGAAATAGAAATTTCAGAAAGAACCATATGGAAATTCTCAATTTGCAAAATAAAAATAATTTAAATAAAAAAAAATTCATAAGAAATCAACTGATTTGAGCTAACAGAAGAATAAGTGAAATTGAAGATGTTTTATTGTTTCTGGGACAAAATACCTAGCACCCCAACTTAAGAGAGGGTATGTACTGATGCTCTTCAACCTGGCCCAAGCCTGGCATGTGTGTGAGAATTTCTCTGCATTGCCACATCTCCTCCACTCCCAAACCAGCCTTTGCATGTGTGTGGGGTTCACTCCCAAAGGCTATAGCAGCAAGAAGCTGAACACAGCATCAGGAGCCAAGCTAGGCACACCTGGATGAGTTCAAACTTGGTAGACCTAGACCTAGTAAGATGAGTCACTTTGCTATACCCAGATCTATGAGAGTGTCTTTACTTTTTTCTCTTGATTTACAGAGGGAGAAACAGGTAACTGGGAAAACTAATCTGTCTGGAAGACATCAGTTACATCAAGGGAGAAGATCAGACAGAACTTAGGGGGAACTAAATTAAATACAAATTCACAATTTAATATCTGCTTAACTACACAGTCATAATGTTTGCTATTACTGTCTGAAAAACAAATTGGTTAGATACAGAGTTTGTCAACTGCTAAATATCACTACCCATGATTAGTGTTCCCTACTATAGTTCTGTAAATACAGAACTATAACTACCTTAACTATATAATCTCTCTTGGGAAAGAATTTTGATAGGTGCTAAGGGCATAATTGCACCACAGCTCTATCCCAAAGGTCAGAGGACAGTGTGTTAAAAAAAAATGGCAAAGTGAAGGAGCAAAATGCAATCTCAGGCCACTAACTCGTCCAGAACAAATGCAGGAGACACTAGCATAGAAGAAAATGGGAATCACACCGCTGAAATCTCTGAATTAATAGCATCTGAAGTAAATAAACCACTGCAGAAAGGTATAGAGGAAATCAGATCAGAAATAAGCTCTGAAGTCAAAAAGAAATCTCTGAATTAATAGTGTCTGAACTAACAAAACAACTTCAGATAAGAAGAGAGGAAAGCAGTTCAGAAACAATATCTGAAGTAAAAAAAGAAAGAATAGCTATAATGAAAGAATTAACAACTGCTTCTAAAGAACACACTGATAAAAATTTGAGGAGATTAGAAAAAGGATGGATTCCTTGAATGAGTAATACAGGAAAGAAATAGATCGCATGAAGCAGACTCAAAGAGATACACAGGAACTTAATACCTTAATCACAAGCTGCCATAACCATCTGAATGAAAGTGAAGATAGAGATTCAAATCTTGAAGACAATGTAGCAGCTAGTTAAAAGGTAAGAAGTGATCTCTTAAAAACAGCTAGGATGAAAGAACAAGTAATTTAGCATCTACAAGATGATGCGAAGATGAACAATGTGAAAGGAATAGGCATCAGTGAGAAAGAAGGAGTCAGTACAAATAATATGAAAAGAATATGGGCAGAGGTAATAGCAGAAAACTTTCCAAATATAGGAAAACATTCTGGCATTCAAGTAACTGAAGTATTGGAACTCTAAATAACATTAACCCAATTAAAAAAAAAAAAACAAAAAAAAAAACCCAAAAACACCCAGACATATAACAGTCAAGACTCCAGAAATCCAGCACAAGAATAATGCACTAAAAGCAGCCAGAGAAAAGAAATAGATCACATTTAAAGGAAAACTCAGCAGAATAATGGCAGATTTCTGTTCACAAACCATGAAGTCAAGAAGAGAATGGAGCACAGTACTTCAAATCCTCCATGAAACAAATTCAAGCCTAGACTGCTATACTCCGCAAAACTCTCTTTCAAGTTTGGTGGGGAAGTGAAATACTTGCATGACAAAGAACAACTAAATAATTTCATGATGAGAAAACTAACCCTACATAATCAAAAGATATTCTAGAAAAGGACCAAAATGAAGAGAACTCCACAAATGAGAACATCAATTTACCAAATAGCGCAAATAGTTAAACACAGAAGAAAAAGCGCTAAACAACAGTGGGTAAATCACATGGAAAACATGTCAATACATCTCAGTTATAACCACCAATGTAAATGAACTTAATTCACCAATTAAAAGAAATAGACTGGCACGGTAGATTAGAAAGCACAATCCAACAATATGCTGTATGCAAGAAACACACTTAACTTACAAAGAAATTCATAGGATGAAAGTCAAAGGGTGGAAAGTAATACTACATGCCCCAGAACCCCAAACAAACAAATGAACAAACAAAAAAAACAGGGATAGCAATCCTGTTGGAGGATGGTCTCAACTTCAAACCAGAATCATCAAATGAAATAAAGAGGACAAACACCAACACACTCAGCCACCTTATCTTTGGCGAGAGGCCAAACATGTCTATTGGCAGAAAGATAGCTTCTTTAACAAATTGTGCTGCAAAAATTAGATCTCTACATGCAGAAAACTAAAACTTGACCGAACTCTATCACCATGCACTAAACTTAAATAAAAATGGATTAAAGTTAAAACAGAAACACTAAATCTCCTAGAAGAGAAAATAGGAGGAAATCTTGAAGACATTGGGGTAGGCAAGGCAAAGTGTTTATGAACAAATATCAAACTGCATGGGTAATATTTGAAAGAATTAACAACTGAAACCTCCTCTTGTTGAGAAGCTTTTGAATGTCAAATGAAATTATCAACAGATGAAAAGACAACCCACGAATTTTGAAAAAAAAACCTTAACTAACAAGCACTCAGATGAAGGTCTTCTTCCTAGAACTTTAAAGAACTAAAAACATGAGAGCCCCAAAATTTAAAGACCCAATCCAGAAACTGGCATCTGAGATTAGCACATAATTTGCAGAGGAAGAAATACTAGAAGCAAATAAATACATGAAAAAATGCTTCACATCACTCGCCATTTGTGAAATGCAAATTAAAACAACACTGATATACTATCTCACCCCAGAAAGAATGACTATCATAAAGAAATCAATCAACAACAAATGTTGGAGAGGCTGTGATGAAAAAGGAACCCTTCTCCACTGCTGGTGGGAATACAGACTGGTGCAACCATTATGAAAATCAGTGTGATGACTCCTTAAAAAGCTACGACTGGAAATCCCCTTCAATCCAGCTAGCCCCCTACTGGGAATTTTCCCAAAGAAATGAAAACACCCAATCACAGTGATATATGTGCACCTGTGTTTTTGGCAGCATGATTTGTGATAGCCAAATCTTGGCAACAACTAAAATGCCTGTTACCTGAAGAATGCATGAAAAAAGATGTGGTATTTTAATACAATGGAGCATTACTCAGCAGTAAAAATGACAAACTCGAAGCCTTCATATATAAGTGGATGTATCTTGAACATATAAGTGTAATAAACAAGACCCACATGTGTAAATATTATATAGTCTCCTTAGTATAAGAACTCAAAGAAGAAATAAAAATGGAAAGGTATGATGCAGTTAAATTGAAAGTGAGAATTTAAGGATTAAACAATGAAGAGAGAGCAAAGAGAAAAGTTAGAAAATATTTCAGGGGCAAAATCATGCATTTATATACAAAAGATGTGTAAGACAAAGGTACTAGAATCTCCAACAGGCTTTTGAAACTAGCAGTTAATTGGTAGAATTTGCACCCTGACTAACTATATATGCTGATATCTGTGAACTAAACAACTGCACTGAGGATGGCAAAATGTAATACTAAAA